>JAXIVJ010010187.1:0-48206 GCA_036785665.1 Chirona hameri
TTATCTAGCACACAGCCGCAGAACCGGACCGGAGGCCGGATAATAGGCCGGAGTCGCAGTCGATTTTTTCAGATCGGAGTCGGAGTGGGAGTCGGAGTCGGAGTCGGAGTCGGAGTCGATGCAATTTTACTGACTCCGCAGCCCTGGACATTCACACTAATAAGACATCATGATAAAACATTTTAAAATTAGTTCACCAGATAACCATCCATGTCGCCGCCGGTGGGTCTTGGGAAAAGGACAGGACACGCTTTCTCCTCTTATTTAGTTCCCTTGGAATAATACAATATTGGACTTGGAATACTTACCGTGCTGGGTGCGAAAAACTGCAAAATAGACTTATTGGTGGTGGTCGACCGCGCCACCCCCTGCCTATCTCGTTCGGCCTTACTTTGGGCCTCAAACTTGCTCCGGCGCTTAAAGGCTGGTTCTTCCATTTTACTCGCAAGGTCGGACTTATTTGTTATTATTGTAAGTTGCAACTGATTCTAGCCAGCTCACTATACCCGAAAACTCGGCAGTAGGCGCGCTTTGTTTATTTTAGCTAGCAGGCGGTGGCACTGGCGTGCGGTTGCGGATCAGACAAATATCTGGTTAGCTTATGATTGGTCATGATTGGTAAGTTTGAACATCAAAACAAATACAGGCTAGCTGATGTTAGTTCTTTCGATTCCAGAAATACCAAATACCAAATTTACAGGGACCGGAGCCGGGTCGGTAAAGTTTGAATATCGGATTGTTACACTGGTGGATACAGGGGAGGGGGGGGGGGGGCATTGGGGACAAATGCCCCAAACCGCCTGAAATCGGCGATGATTTGCACATTTCCTGATCTAGAAGGAAATCTAAGCAACTTTTATGAAGGAAATTTTGTTTTAAAACGACTAGCAATGCATAAGGAAGCAAAATCCGATGAGTTTTCTAAATTTTGTGAAGAAGAAAAAATGGGGTATGCCCCCCCCCCCCCCCACACACACACACACACACACACAGCACCGAGACCGACGTTCTGGATCCGCCAGTGGATTGTTGTATATTTCATCGTTAAATCTGTTAGATGAAACCGGTTGTAACTTATTCATAATAATGTAATGTATGATATTGATGTACCCATTGTAATTTGTCAAAAAGATTAGGTAGACAATGCTTATTTTCTCCAAGAACCATATAGACAATACTTATACAACCGCTTGCATTATCGGTTAAAAACAATAATCCTGGTTATCTTGAAATTTGCACACAAATGGCGTCCGTGCCAAATGGATACAACATATTTTGGAGCGCGCCTTCGGCGCCAAGGGGGGGGCCATGGCCCCCATGGCCCCCCCTTAAATACGCCACTGACGCCAGCTGATTGTAATTTCGTGACGTCACGGGAATTTTCCGTTGTTTTGTGGACCATCACAGGCATCATGGTTGTCACTCTTGCCTGTCTGCTGAATTCGCTATTTTTAAATCAGAAAAAGATATCGTAACGTAAACGCAACATTCTTGATATTTTGCAGATGAAATCGGGTATGAAGAATCCGAATATGGTATTGTCAAAAATGTAACAATCTGTTTATTATACCGGCAACGCTCCTGACGTTGCAACATAGCCAAATAACTTTGTCATATCCCGCGCACGCCCCGGGGGGGGGGGGATTTTCGCCACTTCCCCATCACGGTTTTTGCCGAAAGCGGAAAAACGGCGTCGCGCAGTTTTTGGCATAGCTGTTCAGACATCTTTTTTACACACTGTGTGCAATTTTTAGACCCAGGTCAACTCAGGTCAGGTCACCAGATCAGTTTAAGTGACCCCACCTCCCAAAAAAGTTTTTAGTCGTGCCCTGGCGACACCTTTACATGGACAACCATGAAACTCTCGGAATTTGTATATCGGTGACCTACGGTCAGGTCATTTTCGCGACCTTCCCATTATAAGTCAATTACTGGATTAGGTGATAATAGGTCACTTTGGAAGATTCTGGTGAAAAAATTGTGTCGGTGACCTCTGAAACGGCAATTTGAGGTCATAAGACGTTATCCGGTCATCAACCGTTTATGGTCGATAACTTTAGACTGGAACGAGATACAGACCTAAAAGTGGTACTAATGTGATCAGCTAGACCAAGCCGATCGACTGATATGCAACATTACCTTTTTCAGGTCAGGTAAAAACCTTGACATGAGGTCAAATTTTGACTGACCTTTCAAGGTAAACATGTATATGTTTCGATGCACCTTGGCGAGACAAGCACGATGGTGCTATTATTTATTTTGTATGATGATTAGTTCGTTAGTTATTTGCGAAAAACTTTTAGGCCGCAAGATGTTTTTGTTTTAGTTTGATGACCCCTTTAGGCTAAAATATTAGTCTAATCAAAAATATGTGGACATGTAGGCGAAAGAACGTTCAATTTCGCGTCTTTTTTTCCTCTTTCCTTTTCTTAATAGCTATTATACTTTCCGAGAAAATGAGCGATTTCTGTAATACTACCTACTGAAAATTGTTCAATAAAACCAGGTGCAGATCCTGAGGGGCCAAGAGGCTATGCCCCCAAATCAACGAAAATGGAGCAAAATTGTAAACAACAAAAATCCAACATGTAATTCAATAACCGGAAAACCTAACATCTTTCGCAAAAGAAAGATTGTTTTATCCAACATACCTACTCCAAGACAGCAAGTAAATTTGTATGAGTTTGCGAAAATTTGGCCAATATAAAATATTCTACTTTTTCACCCCATCCAATCTCCTTAAATTTGTTTCCAGATTCACCACTGAATTATTTAATATAACTGAAATGTTAAGACAAAACCAAATGTTGGTAACGTACAAGTGGCTCTATCACATGCACTAGTCCATTCAGATATAGGGACATCAACTTTGAAGGGGTCAAAATGAATTTTGGCATTGGCATGATACATTTGCATGTTTGTGGACGGCCCGTCCACAAACATGCAAATGTTTGTGGATGCAGCAAATTGCCACTCACTGTACATGGAGCTCCTATATCACAGCTATACAATTTGATTATTCATTTCTCATGCATAATTTAGAGGTACCTAATGTACCTATTTAATATGATTAGCGCAAGACAAAATCAGTAAAAAGAGTATATATGCTACAGGCAATATGGAAACTCAGGCAGTTTGCAAACTGTCTAGGCAGTTTGAAAACTGCCTGAATGGTCCAGTCAGTTTGCACACTGACTGAAATCCCAGGCAGTTTGCAAACTGCCGGAAATTTCAGTCAGTTTGCAAACTGCCTAGGCAATATGAAAACTAGGAGAGCACCAGGCAGTTTGCAAACTGCCTAGGCATTTTGAATTTTCAGAACACTGTTGAGAATGTCACACTAGTCAACTGAAACGGATGATACTTATGCAGATGGCAGGGGCGAAGCCATTCGTGGTAAGATACCGACACCATTTCAGTAAACAAGGCGAGAAGTTGATGGGTATAATCGTTAAAGTTCATGTAGTTAGCCGTAATGGTAAATTTTACTTTAAAGTTTACCTTTTATTCGTACGGTTTCTGCTGAGTTTCCACCAATATTAATGACTTGCGACATTACACAATCTTTGAAACCCAGTAACGCATTTGGCATCTCTAATGCCTGCAAGCCGATGCCCCTGTGTTTTATGCTACGCCGCAGAGCAATCGCTGACGTTTATCGTGATGTCATGCGAAATGTGAATACGGATTTTTGTTGGGAGAGAACTGAAATATGTAGTACATCCTTTTAACGTCTCAGATACGATACGATATAAAAACGTATCTATTAGCAGTGACGTCACGGTGATGCCCGTGGTCAAACTGAGGTCAGGCTGTGTACCCACGTGGAGCGTGTCTTTGCTGTGAAGTGTTGCTCGTTAAAACTAATCCAGTGTGTTTTGAGTGCAAGAGTATCGAATCGCAATCATGACATTAATTACCTATAGGACAACATTAGCAACAACGACGAAACAACGCATGGTTGGTCTCTGAAAATGCGTAATTTTGACTCTGCGATTAAAGGGTCCAAAATTGTGGCCTTTGCATTTCGTTAACTGGTATATTTGCGTTAAATGATACTAAATTTTAAATTGCAAGTTTTGGGTTCATTCAATTACTTTTCGCTTTCGTTCAAAAACTGTCTAACAAATAATAAGAAGGCTTTATTTTTTTAGTCTGGTGTGAAACCAGAATCGACTCCGATTCAGTTGGAGCCGGGGTTATCTAAAAACCGACCCGCTTCACATCACTGCACTGGTCCGAATTGTCCTCAAGCATGACTGTGATATCACCAAATAACGTATGAGCAGCACGACTAACTGTAACTCTCTTGTACTCAATGCCATTCGTTATTCGGTTCGTTAGAAATCTAACAAAGTGTGAACAAAACATTATCCTTCTTTGCCATTCAACCAAATTATAAGTTATGCGCATCGTAAGTGAAGTGTTGCTCGTTAGTTTTAACGAGCAACACTTCACAGCAAAGACACGCTCCACGTGGGTACACAGCCCGACCTGACCTCAGTCTGACCACGGGCATCACCTACCAACTCAAGCATTTGCATTTGCACTACCAACGCAAGCATCCACGTGAACACTAGGGCCCGGTCTTCACCACGCCCGTAAAGCCGACTGGGCCAGTCAAAAACTGTCGAGATACGTGAAGCAGCAAAAAGATGTTAATTAAAATCAACGTTACCCCAGGCAATGCCTGAGGCAGTTTTACTGGGTCCGATCGGCTGTTCCGTACACGGATGCGGTGAGGATTGGACCCAGGTCACGCACGCATTGTTCACTTTCATTATGTTCGACGTACAGCAACACGGCTCGCACAAATAATGCATCAGCACTCGTGGATACGGCCCGATCACTGACCACACCATGCTGGGTTCGTCACGTCAACATACAGCTCGGAGAGAGTCTTGCGCCGTCAGGCAGTTTGAAACTGCCTGGAATTCCAGGCAGTTTGCAAACTGCCTGAATCAAGCCAGGCAGTTTGCAAACTGCCTGAGTTTTCATATTGCCTGTAACATATATACTACATTGCGCAGCATTTGTCCCATCGATACCCACACATGTAGATTACCATTGCTGTAAAGTATCAACAGCATAAGTACATACATCTTCAATATATATATATATCAAATATATCATCAATATAATTATAATCCAACCCAAGAAAAGAAGGAAGTGCTCTTACCTGATCATGAAACTTGCAACTTTGACTCCTTCCACCCCATACACCACGCACGAGTATGGCGTCCAGAACTGGTTTTAGAGATGAAGCACACTTTTTATAATATTTCAATATTTCGCTAAATAATTCAAATTAAAACTTATTTTGACGTATAAACTGTATTTTCTTATTAATCCTATGAAAAATGATATATTTAGGACGAACGTTTAGTTTCATTCTTTATTCCACCTCCATTGCGTTTGGGTGGATTTTGTTCATCACTATTCCTTAACCCTCGCCCCGCTGGGGGGGGGCAGAATCTGCCCCCCCCCTTCACGAATTTTCTCAATAACTTCCCAACGACGCTAGATATCGACGCGAGACTTGCTGTACCTTATCTGTCATCAATTTGCCGTCTGTATAAAAAACAAATCGACAAAATCGGCCGGTAATTTTTTGAGAAAATGATGTTTAAGTGACGTCATGTTTCGCCATTTTGGGTCAAAATGGACAAATGTTTGATCGATCCTCAAATATCGTGTTTTGAAGCAAATTGCAAAGAAAACGTCAGAAGATCGGAAATTGCATTTTCTACAACATGGCTATCTCGGATTTTTCGACTTCTGCTTTTTGGACCCCAAAAATTAAAAAAAAAACATTTTTGGGGGAAAATGTCTCCAAAAAACAAAATTTTGCAAAAATTTCAAAAACCGGAAAATATGTAGGAAAACTACCCCTAAGTAGTGACCATGCTAAATTTCAAATCAATATCTTTATTTTTGACCCCCAAATGGCTGTAATATATGTAAAATCTGATGACGTGATTTTTTCCAATAGCAATTTTTTGACATTTTATACGTCGTACACAAAAACAAAATACACCATTGGCATCCTGGGACCAAACTGGACAAGAAACATGTGTCTTGCAATGCATTTTTGTTATTTCAAAATTTGACCAGATTTGACCTGATATTGACCTGACCTTGAGGTCAAATGTCAAAATTACCGTAACCAGTGCATTTGTCGTCTGAAATAACCCATAAAACATGTGTCACGCGGTTTTCATATTACTTTTGCTTGTCGTGACCTGACCTTGACCTTGACCTGTACTTAGTATGAGTCTTATACTCAGGCAGTATCTTATCGTCTTCATTGGAAGTGTATTGGTTGAGTTTGGGCGCGCTGTTGTTGATAGTCTGGTCTCTGCAGGCAATTACCCGAAAACACGATATGTTTACCTTTGACCTGATATTGACCTTTGACCTTGACCTTTGGTATTTTTTTTAAGCACGCTTAGAATTGTCTCATCGAGGGCTTTCAATCGCCGCCTCGCGCGTCTCGCTACGGCCATTGGTTCGGGAGTTAGGTAGGGGGGCAGAATCTGACCCCCCCCCCCCCCCCCCCCCAGCAGGGCGTGTTCGGCTAGGTACCCCAGCGGGGCGAGGGTTAACACAAATGTCTACGCACCTGAAACTTGAGAGGTGATACACACTTAACACACGTGTGTTACAAATATCATATTTTTCGTCACAATCGAGGAAATATGAGAAATTCGGTCACGTGATCCTAGAGCGCAAGAAAACGCGTTCTGATTGGTGAAAATAGCGAGGGCCGGGACCAGGTCCTCGGTTGTAATTTGCGGTCCTCGGTAGCCCGTTGTGTTATCATGTTTTGTCCTCGGTTCACACGGATAGCACACGCACACACACACACACACACACACACACACACACACACACACACACACACACACACACACACACACACACACACACACACACACACACACACACACACACACACACACACACACACACACACACACACACACACACACACACACACACACACACACACACACACACACACACACACACACACACACACACACACACACACACACACACACACACACACACACACACACACACACACACACACACACACACACACACACACACACACACACACACACACACACACACACACACACACACACACACACACACACACACACACACACACACACACACACACACACACACACACACACACACACACACACACACACACACACACACACACACACACACACACACACACACACACACACACACACACACACACACACACACACACACACACACACACACACACACACACACACACACACACACACACACACACACACACACACACACACACACACACACACACACACACACACACACACACACACACACACACACACACACACACACACACACACACACACACACACACACACACACACACACACACACACACACACACACACACACACACACACACACACACACACACACACACACACACACACACACACAATGCTAAAGGTCGCCGTCCACTGCACTCGCCTAATTGCCTAACGGCTGAATTTAACATGGGGGACTATGGGAAACGCGTCGACTTGTCGCCTAACGACCGAAAGCGCGATTAGGCGTGTTCAACTGACGCTGGGTAATATTTTATCTTTTTCCTCAGACACAGACACAAATAAGCTGTTGCTCACTTCCCTCGAACTTTCCAGACTTTCCAGACTTTCCAGTAGGACAATGTCCTGAAATTCGGCGCGCAAATTTGGCCGTTAGGTCATTAGGCAAGTGTCAGTGGACGGCCGCCTTAAAATGTAAAAAGTAGTCACTGAAGATCGTAATATGAAGGCTGCCGGTTAAAATATAAAGTTACTGCAGATGTCGTGTCCAGTTTCGATATATAAACACGATATGCGAAGTAGAGCGAACGCGAACACCATTGTCGCATATGATCCATGGCATACAGCAATCATATAACTTCCTAGTTTCCAATAATACCAATCGTATATCGACCTAATGTACGGACTTCCCTCGCTTGTAATGTACCACTCTGTATTTTCTATTCAACCAGGACCACTCGGATATTTTTCCCAGACATCTTTTGCGCTCATGTAACAACGCTTCTACCACCACCAGATGCAGCAGTGCCGCCACCTACAAACCAATAGTTCCTGAAATACCCGCTCCTGGTGGCAACTGCGCGCAACGGCGTAGTTAGTTCCACTCATGCTTAGAGCTTTCCTAACGGGTCTGCTTGCCTTTAGTACAATTTATCGAGGCAATGAAATAGGGGGTAGCTCCACACCTAATCTCAGAAATATGCTCAGTACAGTTTGAGTCAACAAGGCAACCGAAAGCGAAGCAATTCGATCTTAGACTAGGTGACGCGAGACCAACTGCATAATGGACCATTCTCCTTCCCATGCTGTCCTACAAAGGACCACAGACAAGACACACTGCCACTCAATTATGTACAAACCTGTACGGTTGGTACACCACCAGGCAGCAGTCGAGGTTCTCCAACAGGTAAAACTCGCACTCGAGGACGTGGTTGTTGCGATAGGGAAACTCGGACGCATACGCGTACGCCATCTTGTTCTTCACTGCAACACACAGTACACGCGTGTTACACGACCGCTCCGGGATCTCCATATAGTCGGAAAAACCCACCTTGCGACCACCTGGTAAGTAGACAGGTAGTGGTAGTATTTGGGCTTTACGTGTCGTCATATATAGTCTCGAACCCGGAACCCCTGGATTCGGAGCCCAGCGCTCTACCACTGAGCCACCCAGAGTCCAGACCCTTGTAAGTAGTACTTGTAAGTAGGCAGCAGCCGTCACGTGCCACCGACGGTCAAATCCCGTGACCTAACGCCGGTAAGCCTCCCATAAGAGCCTGTGACCAACTGACAGCACCCGTCCCGTGACCCACCGACAGTACCCGTCCCGTGACCCACCAACAGTACCCGTCCCGTGACCCACCGACAGTAACCGTCCCGTGACCCACCGACAGTACCCGTCCCGTGACCCACCGACAGTAACCGTCCCGTAACTCGCCGACCGTAACCGTCCCCGTGACCCATCGACAGTAACCGTCCCGTGACCCACCGACCGCAACCGTCCCGTGACCCACCGACAGTACCCGTCCCGTGACCCACCGACAGTACCCGTCCCGTGACCCACCGACAGTAACCGTCCCGTCCCGTGACCCACCGACAGTAACCGTCCCGTCCCGTGACCCACCGACAGTACCCGTCCCGTGACCCACCGACAGTACCCGTCCCGTGACCCACCGACAGTAACCGTCTCGTCCCGTGACCCACCGACAGTAACCGTCCCGTCCCGTGACCCACCGACAGTACCCGTCCCGTGACCCACCGACAGTACCCGTCCCGTGACCCACCGACAGTACCCGTCCCGTGACCCACCGACCGTAACCGTCCCGTGACCCACCGACAGTACCCGTCCCGTGACCCACCGACAGTCTGGCAGGTGTTGATGAGCCGGCTGTTGGAGATGACGCCGAACTCCTCCACCTTGGAGGCGAGGAAGACGCAGGTGGGCGCCAGCAGCAGCGGGTCCACACACCGCAGCGAGTTGTGCGAGTAGAACCGCTTCAAGTAGACGGTGGCAGTGGCGATCACCTGCTGCCGGAGCTTCAGCTGCTCGCCCAGCACCTGGATAACTGGGTACACACAACACATTGATAACACAGCACCTGGGTAACTGGGTACACACAACACATTGATAACACAACACCTGGGTAACTGGGAACACACAACACACTGATAACACAGCACCTGGATAACTGGGTACACACAACACACTGATAACACAGCACCTGGATAACTGGGTACACACAACACACTGATAACACAGCACCTGGGTAACTGGGTACACACAACACACTGATAACACAGCACCTGGGTAACTGGGTACACACAACACATTGATAACACAACACCTGGATAACTGGGTACACACAACACACTGATAACACAGCACCTGGGTAACTGGGAACACACAACACACTGATAACACAACACCTGGGTAACTGGGCACACACAACACACTGATAACACAGCACCTGGGTAACTGGGTACACACAACACACTGATAACACAGCACCTGGGTAACTGGGTACACACAACACACTGATAACACAGCACCTGGGTAACTGGGCACACACAACACACTGATAACACAGCACCTGGGTAACTGCGCACACACAACACACTGATAACACAGCACCTGGATAACTGGGAACACACAACACACTGATAAACACAGCACCTGGATAACTGGGTACACACAACACACTGATAACACAGCACCTGGGTAACTGGGTACACACAACACACTGATAACACAGCACCTGGGTAACTGGGTACACACAACACACTGATAACACAGCACCTGGGTAACTGGGTACACACAACACACTGATAACACAGCACCTGGGTAACTGGGTACACACAACACACTGATAACACAGCACCTGGGTAACTGGGTACACACAACATACTGATAACACAGCAACTGGATAACTGGGTACACACAACACACTGATAACACAGCACCTGGGCAACTGGGTACACACAACACACTGATAACACAACACCTGGATAACTGGGTACACACAACACACTGATAACACAGCACCTGGGTACACACAACACATTGATAACACAGCACCTGGGTAACTGGGAACACACAACACACTGATAACACAGCACCTGGGTAACTGGGTACACACAACACACTGATAACACTACACCTGGGTAACTGGGTACACACAACACACTGATAACACAGCACCTGGGTAACTGGGTACACACAACACACTGATAACACAGCACCTGGATAACTGGGTACACACAACACACTGATAACACAGCACCTGGGTACACACAACACACTGATAACACAGCACCTGGGTAACTGCGTACACACAACACACTGATAACACAGCACCTGGGTAACTGGGTACACACAACACACTGATAACACAGCACCTGGGTAACTGGGAACACACAACACACTGATAACACAGCACCTGGGTAACTGGGTACACACAACACACTGATAACACAGCACCTGGATAACTGGGTACACACAACACACTGATAACACAGCACCTGGGTAACTGGGTACACACAACACACTGATAGCACAGCACCTGGGTAACTGGGTACACACAACACACTGATAACACAGCACCTGGGTACACACAACACATTGATAACACAGCACCTGGGTAACTGGGTACACACAACACACTGATAACACAGCACCTGGATAACTGGGTACACACAACACACTGATAACACAGCACCTGGGTAACTGGGAACACACAACACACTGATAACACAGCACCTGGATAACTGGGCACACACAACACACTGATAACACAGCACCTGGGTAACTGGGTACACACAACACACTGATAACACAGCAACTGGATAACTGGGTACACACAACACACTGATAACACAGCACCTGGGTAACTGGGTACACACAACACACTGATAACACAGCAACTGGATAACTGGGTACACACAACACACTGATAACACAACACCTGGATAACTGGGTACACACAACACACTGATAACACAGCACCTGGATAACTGGGTACACACAACACACTGATAACACTACACCTGGGTAACTGGGTACACACAACACACTGATAACACAGCACCTGGGTAACTGGGTACACACAACACACTGATAACACAGCACCTGGGTAACTGGGAACACACAACACACTGATAACACAGCACCTGGATAACTGGGTACACACAACACACTGATAACACAGCACCTGGGCAACTGGGTACACACAACACACTGATAACACAGCACCTGGGTAACTGGGTACACACAACACACTGATAACACAGCACCTGGGTAACTGGGTACACACAACACACTGATAAACACAGCACCTGGATAACTGGGTAAACACAACACACTGATAACACAGCACCTGGGTAACTGGGAACACACAACACACTGATAACACAGCACCTGGGTAACTGGGTACACACAACACACTGATAACACAGCACCTGGGTAACTGGGTACACACAACACACTGATAACACAGCACCTGGGTAACTGGGTACACACAACACACTGATAAACACAGCACCTGGATAACTGGGTACACACAACACACTGATAACACAGCACCTGGGTAACTGGGTACACACAACACACTGATAACACAGCACCTGGGTAACTGGGTACACACAACACACTGATAACACAGCACCTGGGTAACTGGGTACACACAACACACTGATAACACAGCACCTGGATAACTGGGTACACACAACACACTGATAACACAGTACCTGGATAACTGGGTACACACAACACACTGATAACACAGCACCTGGGTAACTGGGTACACACAAGACACTGATAACACAGCACCTGGGTAACTGGGAACACACAACACACTGATAACACAGCAACTGGATAACTGGGTACACACAACACACTGATAACACAGCACCTGGGTAACTGGGTACACACAACACACTGATAACACAGCACCTGGGTAACTGGGTACACACAACACACTGATAACACAGCACCTGGATAACTGGGTACACACAACACACTGATAACACAGCACCTGGGTAACTGGGTACACACAACACACTGATAACACAGCACCTGGATAACTGGGTACACACAACACACTGATAACACAGCACCTGGGTAACTGGGAACACACAACACACTGATAACACAGCACCTGGGTAACTGGGTACACACAAGACACTGATAAACACAGCACCTGGATAACTGGGTACACACAACACACTGATAAACACAGCACATATATAACTGGGTACACACAACACACTGATAACACAGCACCTGGGTACACACAACACACTGATAACACAGCACCTGGGTAACTGGGTACACACAACACACTGATAAACACAGCACATATATAACTGGGTACACACAACACACTGATAACACAGCACCTGGGTACACACAACACATTGATAACACAGCACCTGGGTAACTGGGTACACACAACACACTGATAACACAGCACCTGGGTAACTGGGTACACACAGCATACTGATAACACAGCACCTGGGTAACTGGGTACACACAACACACTGATAACACAGCACCTGGATAACTGGGTACACACAACACACTGATAACACAGCACCTGGATAACTGGGTACACACAACACACTGATAACACAGCACCTGGATAACTGGGTACACACAACACACTGATAACACAGCACCTGGGTAACTGGGAACACACAACACACTGATAACACAGCACCTGGATAACTGGGTGCACACAACACACTGATAACACAGCACCTGGATAACTGGGTACACACAACACACTGATAACACAACACCTGGGTAACTGGGTACACACAACACACTGATAACACAGCACCTGGGTAACTGGGTACACACAACACACTGATAACACAGCACCTGGGTACACACAACACACTGATAACACAGCACCTGGGTACACAAAACACATTGATAACACAGCACCTGGGTAACTGGGAACACACAACACACTGATAAAAACAGCACCTGGATAACTGGGTACACACAACACACTGATAACACAGCACCTGGATAACTGGGTACACACAACACACTGATAACACAGCACCTGGGTAACTGGGTACACACAACACACTGATAACACAGCACCTGGACAACTGGGTACACACAACACACTGATAAAAACAGCACCTGGATAACTGGGTACACACAACACACTGATAACACAGCACCTGGATAACTGGGTACACACAACACACTGATAACACAGCACCTGGGTAACTGGGTACACACAACACACTGATAACACAGCACCTGGGTAACTGGGTACACACAACACACTGATAACACAGCACCTGGATAACTGGGTACACACAACACACTGATAACACAGCACCTGGGTAACTGGGTACACACAACACACTGATAACACAGCACCTGGGCACACACAACACACTGATAACACAGCACCTGGGTAACTGGGTACACACAACACACTGATAACACAGCACCTGGGTAACTGGGTACACACAACACACTGATAACACAGCACCTGGGTAACTGGGTACACACAACACACTGATAACACAGCACCTGGGTAACTGGGTACACACAACACACTGATAACACAGCACCTGGGTAACTGGGTACACACAACACACTGATAACACAGCAACTGGATAACTGGGTACACACAACACACTGATAACACAGCACCTGGGTAACTGGGTACACACAACACACTGATAACACAGCACCTGGGTAACTGGGTACACACAACACACTGATAACACAGCACCTGGGTAACTGGGTACACACAGCACACTGATAACACAGCACCTGGGTAACTGGGTACACACAACACACTGATAACACAGCACCTGGGTAACTGGGTACACACAACACACTGATAACACAGCACCTGGGTAACTGGGTACACACAACACACTGATAACACAGCACCTGGGTAACTGGGTACACACAACACACTGATAACACAGCACCTGGGTAACTGGGTACACACAACACACTGATAACACAGCACCTGGGTAACTGGGAACACACAACACACTGATAACACAGCACCTGGGTAACTGGGTACACACAACACACTGATAACACAGCACCTGGGTAACTGGGCACACACAACACACTGATAACACAGCACCTGGGCACACACAACACACTGATAACACAGCACCTGGGTAACTGGGTACACACAACACACTGATAACACAGCACCTGGGTAACTGGGTACACACAACACACTGATAACACAGCACCTGGGTAACTGGGTACACACAACACACTGATAACACAACACCTGGGTAACTGGGTACACACAACACACTGATAACACAACACCTGGGTAACTGGGTACACACAACACACTGATAACACAGCACCTGGGTAACTGGGTACACACAACACATTGATAACACAGCACCTGGGTAACTGGGTACACACAACACACTGATAACACAGCACCTGGGTAACTGCGCACAGGAGCAGTGAGCACACACAAAACATTGGTACACTGACAAGTATCACATGTTGTCAGGCACATGTAACACCCAGCACCAGCACCTGTTTGTTTGCTTGTTTCTTGGAGCTTAAGGATGCGACGACTACATGGTCAATTTGAGTTCCAAAACCAGGATAACTGTGGCATATATGGTCTGGTGAACATATCCAATAAAGCACTGGGTGATGGCTGGATTGTCAAAACTAAGGCTGCAATTAACTGGGCTCAACTGATAATCAGACACTGTGTTTTGTTTTGCCAGTCAGATGTGTAAATTATCAGCTGACTTCCACTTACAGTTGGCAAAGAAGATCATGACCTTCTGATACTCATCCTCTGAGATCACTTGCAGGTCAACCTGCCGATTATTGATCAGCTCCTGTTTGTCCAGCACCCATTCTTGACTGAAAAATAGGGGAGAAGAGCTATAGTAATGGGAGGTGTTTTGCTAGTTTTTGGTTGTCCAAGTCCCAGACTCTGAGGAGCAGATAGCTCATCAGGCTCCATGTCAGAGTGTAGTTGATTCAGTAGACAGGTTTAAACATCCTGATGTGTTAACTAGGTAGTACTCAGTTTTAGCCCTAAGGTATGTGTATTATAGTCTTATCACCATGTGTTAGATAATGACCAGCCAGAAACAGATGAGTGTTGACCAGTATATCAACTAGCATATCATTGCACATGTAAAAGTAATGGGCTGTTTGTGCTATTGAGTATTGGTGGTGTATTGCTACTTTAAGGATTTTCCATCACCAATATCATGAAGAGTCCAGTATTTTGACATGTCCACCATTACAGTAGTTTAGGGTTAAGGTCCAATCTCTTGTCACATCAAAATACCAAACTTAATCTAAGAAAATTGGAATGATCTAAGAAGTGATGTTAAAATGAAGCTAACAAGAAACAAACAAAGTAGCCAGATTAGCTCAGTTGGTAAGGTGGTGGTATGTAGAGCAGGAGAACCTGGGTTTGAATCCCATTGCCACCTGCAGCCTTCAAACCACATTCTCGACTAGCAGTCAGGTGAGTGGTGGGCTTTTGCATAGTTGCTCTAGCCTTGGAAGGATGAGCTAAGGAAGGGTAAACTATAATGAAGAACAGGTCAAAACACCCAGACATTTCATGCTATTGGCAGTGTACACAATACAGATGCACTAAACAACACTACTAGCATGAAAGTTTGGTGTTAGGCATGTCATTAGTTATTTAGGGTTAATGATCATAACTCTGAAAATGTCCTAACACCAGGCTTTTCATGTAATTGGTGATGTAGACAATACTGACACACTAGAATGATGACAGCATGAAAAGTCTGGTGTTGGGACGTGTCCGGCATTATGGTTGTTTACCCTACTCTAAATTATAATTGAGCGTAAATGTCAAGTGGAGGTGAGAGAATAAAAACAAGCTCCAGTAAGCAGACTTGTGCTTGATTCCAGTGATTGATTGATTCAAATCCGATTCCGGAATATATTCTGTTTGCCCTGGAATCAGAGTCAGATTTGATTCTATTCACATCTGGGTGGAATCGGAATCAGGTAGTCAATCATTTTTAGAAAATTATGGAATCAGAATTGGAATCGATGGCAATTTCAAGTGATTTAGTCTTATTTTTGTAAAAATCACTCTGACCATGAATTTAAACTTCCCTGACAGCAATTTATTTCTTTGAGCATGCATACATAAAGCAACGCTAGGCGATGATTTTTTGTCTAATGAGGGTAAATAAACATAATCAGTAATTCTACTTATTTAGGTAGAGACATCCAACAATCAACACATTCATGACATTATTTGAAGTTTTACAGCAAAATATACCTGTATAATATATTTAATATTATTATTCATGTCATTCATGTCATTTGTACAAAATATAGATATGACTGGACATTTTTGATGCAGAGTGGAATCAGATTCAGAATCAAACTTTTTAGGTGCTCTGGAATCGGATTAGGAATCGATTCCCCTAGTAAAATATATATTATAATCAGAATCGGAATCAGACCAATCTGGCTTGGCATGGAATCAGAATTGATTCCGCTGAACTCTCAAGCGAAAACAAGAACAAGTCTGTGGCAGTAACTAAACAATACATATACTTAACAGGTTACTTACTAGTGAGAACTTTGCCAGAAATTACCAGCCATATTTTCTACCTCTGGCACGCAACAACAAATGACAACAATGCGATTTTGAATGCCTTTATCCTCCGGTGATCTTCTGTTTCAGTTTTGTTAGGGACAACTTGAAATTGAACCTAGTGGGCGATTAAATACAGGGCACTACAACAAGATATAGGAGGGAAAAAACGAGAAACTTTCGGATACTTTTCAGCTGAGGCATGCATAAGCCATAACAAATTTAAATTCCAGTGATTTCCCATGCATCTTCGGCGGGAAAAGGGATATCAACCAAACGAAAGGTTTTCCCAATATACCCTGGGTTTCCCCAGCCCCCACCAGTAACGGTTGGCAGCACTCGGGCGTTCGGGCGTTAAAAACCTACTACACCATAGGGTTCCCATGTTAAATCGACTATTTTCAGACGAGGCTGGCTCGTAACCTATGGTACATATTTTAAATCCGACTTCTGGAACAGATAGCTACAAGCCTTTGCTACAACGTAAATCTGCCATTTTTTGATATTCCGGGCGTAAAGAGGTTAAATGGGCTTGGGGGTTAAAAAATGTCGGAACGACCGCTGACCGCTTCCAAATGCTACTACAGGTACTGCAATATATACTACTTTGACTACTACTTCGTATATTTGCTGGAGTTTAATTCAATAAATAAAGATATAATCTATGGAAATACAAGTTATTGATAACAAACCATACCTTTAATTTATAATACACAAAAAAAAATATGATAAAAATTATATCTTGTTTAATTCATTTGGGCGTTACATTCCTTACTGTTCTACGGTATATACGGCCTTGGTTCTACTATATATCGCCTTGGTGTATACAGCCTTGGTTGAGATGTTTCCGTACGTTCCCAGTTCCCATTCAGGGGGTTGTCATCACGGGATTCCCCATGTATCGACTGCCGAGAGACTCCCTAGTAGTAATGACGTCACTGGTCCTCTGGTCCAGTCGTGGCCAGCCCAGTCGCCGCAAATGCGCTTTCGAGCGTTCTGTGGTCTTTTGACTGGTGTTGACGAGCGGCAATTTGAAGTCGTCGCCGTTGAATAAGTATGTTAGGTAGTAAGGCTGCAAGTCTATGCTTTTGATTTTTTTAAAAGTTTTGTTTAAAGCATGTCTTGAACATAAAGTTTTGTTTAAAGCATGTCTTGAGTCCGCCCCTGTAGCTCAGTGGGAGAGCGCTGGACTTCTGACCTATCCCGGTAGTGGCAGCCCGGGGTCGAGTCGCTTCGGCGCTCGCTATTTGCTCCTGACTGGGATGGCCTGCGGCCGGTGGCAGCGGTCGCACTCAAGGTCAGGTGACGTCAGTCAGCGGGGCGGACCGTGTCCAGGTATGTTGGGCACGTAAAACTTTCGTCTCTAAATTCTGCCGGCCAATAAGAATTACGCGATCGGGTGGTGAGGTCAGGACCTGTGCAACAAGATATGCTTAGCGCGGGGACTGACCTCGGAAATCCATCCATTCAAAACATTCGGACTAAATTTATTAAATAAAATATATTTTAAAAAAAACATTAAGCCAAAACAATGTCATTTGCAACATTTACTGGTACAAATTATTAGTACATTAACAGCAATTGGACAAATAGTGAACCCTTTAAATGCATTCAAAATGGGGCAGATGGTACTTTGGATGGAAAGTTATTCCAGCTAAAGCTATTCCAGGCAGCATATGGCCGTCTCGCCCCTCAGCCGGGCCGGGGCAGCATATGGCCGTCTCGCCCCTCAGACGGGCCCCGGGGCAGCGTATGGCCGTCTCGCCCCTCAGCCAGACCAGGCCGCAGCGTATGGCCGTCTCACCCCTCAGCCAGACCGGGGTAGCGTATGGCCGTCCCCCCCCCCCCCCTCAGCCCGACCATGGCAGCGTATGGCCGTCTCGCCCTTCAGTCAGACCTGAAGCGTATGCCGTCTCGCCCCTCAGCCAGACCGGGGCAGCGTATGCCCCCCCCCCCCCCCTCTGCCGGACCGGGGCAGCGTATAGCCGTCTCACCCCTCTGTTAGACCGGTGCAGAGTATGGCCGTCTTGCCCCTCAGCCAGACCGGGGCAGCGTATGGCCGTCTCATCCCTCAGTCAGGCCGGTGCAGCGTATGGCCGTCTCGCCCTTCAGCCAGACCGGGGCAGCGTATGGCCGTCTCATCCCTCAGCCAGACCGGGGCAGCGTATGGCCGTCTCCCTCCCCCTCAGTCAGACCAGTGCAGCGTATCAGTATGGCCGTCTTGCCAGTCGCCCCTCACACAGACTGGGGCAGCGTATGGCCGTCTCCCCCTCAGCATGCATTAACCTATTTGTAACAGGCTCCTGGCTACCCCTATTTGTAACAGGGGGGGGGGCGGATTCCGCTCCCCCCCCCCCCGGAGATCTCGAGATCTACCCGTCCGATTTTCAAAAATGAAACGGCGTTTGGTTCCCCTCAACACGATCTACATTTCTAAATAATAAAGAAATCTAAATTTTTGATAGGGGGGCAACAGGGGGGCAAAAACCACACATTTTAGTGGTATTTTTGATCCAACATAGATTTCATATTTATCGACCGATTTTAACACAGATAATACGAATCGATAGAGATTGAATTGGAAATTGATATATGAGAGTGGCGTTCGAAAATTCAAAAATCATAGGCGTGTGCAGGTCACTCAATATGGGGGTGAAGTAAATGCGTAATAAAACCATTTTTTGATGTGTTTTTTAAAGAAATAAAATGGTATGTGATAGTGACATTAGCCAAAACAGTTAAAATCATATTTTTGCCATAGGCGGTACCAGGTTAGTGAAAAAAGGGGTAAAATTGGAGAAAAAATATTAACCGCAGACAAGTTGCTACCCAGCACTATAAATATGTTACTGGTCGTAGATAGTTCCTTTTTGCATGTTGTACTTCATAATAGGCGTATCCAGGATCCAAACTGGGGCGGCTCAATACCTTTTGATAAGTATATTATCCGCTATTATGATACTAACTAGTCAACAGTGACTATTTCACTTACAACTTCAATTAACATTGCTTACCCCCCTTTTACCCTACCTGGACTCGCCTATTATCTTATAATCGTTCGTAGAGTAGCCTGTGGTGCGTGTTTCATCCGAAAACTACAGTATGTTATGTCATTGTACGCCCATGCCCCTTAGTTTCCTTGCAATAATATGACCCCCTTTCTTCCATTCCTGAGCGCGCCTCTTCCAAAAAAAGGACTTTATTCCCTTTCCTGGCATCATATGTGCATATATAATTATAAGCTAACCGTCTATTGCGCCGTTATCGCTGGCATATCGTTATCACCAAGCCAGTCACCCCCCTTTTCATGTGCCTGAACACGCCCCTGAAACTCTATATGTAATAAATTATGCAAATAATGGAAACATAAGCTACCTTTTACATCTTGATAACTATAAATGCCCCTTACATTGCTCTATTTGCTTCCCGCCAAGCATTGAATACTTCCTGGAACCCCACCCCCCCCCCCACCCCCTTTTCAAGCCCCTGAAACCGCCTCTGCCATGAAATTTTAATGATATTTCATTAACATCAACTAATTTGCACTTGTTGCAATCACCGTGAACCGATGTAACTCCTTCATACTTGAGGCAGTTACGAAGAAACCGTGAAGATCGCATTTCCGTATTATCGCCAAATATCGCCTCCGAACCCACCCAAAACTGTACCCTGGAACCGCCTCTGTTCAGGTTAAGAACTCAAAATTTTGACTCCAAATGCGGTATTCAATTCTATGAAAAGTCCCAAAATGTCATGGGCCTGCTCCCAGCCGTTCTGGAGATATCTGCAAAAAACATGAGGGGGTGGTGGAATCCGCCCCCCCCCCTGTTACAAATAGGGTTAAAGGAAATAGTTCACCTTCAACATTAGTTTTAAACTGAGATAGCAGTTTTGTAGCCCGTGTTGGGAAACTCCTATCTGCAAGTTGTCTTGACTGAAAAGACTCTCCAGCCGAATATATTTGAGTTTTTGGCGAAGGAATGCGGTGCTGACGAAAGAATGTTGTACTGGTTCTAGCCCGGGCAGAGGCTATACCATCAGCCAATCAGTTTGCAGCTGGTGCTAGCAAACGAATCGCCGGCCGCCGGTTGGCACATCTCCAATGCGAGTCTATCTTTACGCGACTACTTTCGAATCTGATTGGCTGAACCATTTTTTACATTCGCGTGACGTCAGGACTCTGACTCAGAGAGTATGCATATAGTTTTGATAAACAATAAAAATGTACGGCCTTCTGTCCTGAATCAATTTTTGACAATATAAAAAGAGATTGTATTAAAAAATATAATCAAATCGTGTTGGGTAAAAAATTTCAAGGTGAACTATTTCCTTTAAGGGAGGGATAATTATCCGCGGTAAACGTAATCTTAAATAGGATCGTACCTTAGGCGCAACTATCCGTATCCCGTTCGAAATATTCGCACCGCATTCGCAACGCAAAATATTTGCGAACGGCGACAGTCGAGCCGGACCAGAGAACCAGTGACGTCACGCTAATGTGGGGATGGGTGCATTAAAATCCCCGGATGACTCTTATCTCTATACAGACCAGGGGGTTCAAAGTTATATGGTAGCATGGGCGTGACTTTCACTACTAGCCCATAGGGTTCCATGTTAAATTGCTACTTTTCCAGCTCGATTTTCGATCTGTTCTTCACCTCAAATTCATATATCAAACCCACAGAAAGAAAGCGGTAACATTTTTATTTCGATTTTTTGGGTCAAAGTGTCACGCCCAATCAACGGTTTACGAGTTATTAACCAAAGTATGACACCATCTCAACGATATAGTCGAAGGTCGCGGGATCGAATCCCGGGGATGCCAATAGTTTTATCGTAAAACTGGCTACATACAGAGTTTGATCGGCAACATGCGGTGTTTTGCGTTTCTTTTATTTGGTATAACTAAATGATAAGAATCAGGAAATCTTATTAAAAAAATATGAGATAATTTTGTATCTACTTAAGCAAATGTGCTAATTGTGCAAGTGCTAATTAGGTAACTAACATCACAGTTGCTCTGCGATGTTGCGATTATTTTTGTCAAGCGCAATTTTAACTGTTCTTATCAGATTCATAAATGATACCCATAGAATAAAGCCAAAGCATTTCTATTCTGATTTTTTGGGTTGAAATGGCAAGCCCAACCAATAGTTTTCGAGTTATTGGCCAAAGTATGACCTTATGATGTAGTCCAAGAGCATGGAATCAAATCCCGGCAAGGCAAAGGTTTTACTGGCAGTCGTTGAGAACAACGTTATATGTGTTGTGTTGCGTAGTCCCTGGGACAAACACGCCACGGAACGGAGACTGTATTCGACACGTTCTCACGCGGGCGACTCAGACGCGAGTCGCGACTGCTCCGTTGGGCTCGGCCGGGTCTGTCCGGCTGCTGCGTTGAGGTCGGCCAGGTCTGTCCGGCTGCTGCGTTGTGCTCGGCCGGGTCTGGCCATCTGGGGGCGGTGTCGGATGACTGTGTTTCCGACACCGGATATCTGGACGCAACAATATTGGCAATATATGGCGCCCTGTGTCTGTTATAATTTGATAACAGGAACGGGAAATATGAAATATAATTTCAATTTTCAAGCGCAATGTTGGGACTGGTCTTCTTCTCAAACTCATGTATATTAACAATGGCCCTTGGCATGTTGTGGTCCATATTAGCAATGATGAAGTCTTAAAACAATCAACAAGAACTGAAAATTATAAGTGTTACAATCGATATACTCTTATTATTTAGCATACCATCTTTCCTCGGTAAAACGGTCCTTCCCACTAGTCAAGCCGTATCAAAGCTCAAGCCAAAACAGGAAATATGTGAAAAGAAATTCAGTATTCGAGACCCAATCAGCTGCTGCGACACAACACGACAACGGCACTCACACTATCCGTACCCGTACTCGGGATCCGATAAGCTGCAGCGGCACAACACGACAACGGCACTCACACTGTCCGTAGTCCGTACCCGGACTCGAGACCCGATATGCTTAGGCTTTCGTGACGCACTGTTTGCGCTTCCGTGCCGCCCGCCTTTCCATGACTTCCGCGCGCCGAGCACCATTTACCGCCTTCGTGCGAATAAATGTGCGAACGCGCGCAAAGGTCCTAGCAGCAGCGGGTACGGAAGGGAACTTGTCGTGTAGTACACTCAGGAAAGCGGCCACCACTCTCGGTTTCCGGCTCAGCCGATTCGGCTCCAGAGCATGGTGAAGGCAGAACGCCTCTTCCATCTGTCGGAAACGTTCAAAGAATGCCTCCGTCGGGACCGTCAACCCTCCTTCACTCCGCATCCTGAGCCAGAGAGCCCCCACTGGCCCATCCTCGGTCTGCGAACACGGGGCGCCAAGAGAACGATCCCCCGCCTTGCGAGCCACGAAGCCACTCACATACGCCATGGCGCTGTCCGTCGCCGACGCACCTGATACTGGGCCGGCTACTGCTGCGCTCGGGGCGGTGGAGCTGCCGGCTGGTGCACTTCTCTCGTACTCCTGCAGCAGCGACTCCATCTCCGGGTCCGGCTCCTCAGGCCCACAGTCGCGATCGTCGCTCGTCGATGGCTGGTCGGTGTCGGCCAGTGTGGCGCAGAAGGCACGCATGTCTGCGGCCACCTCCTGTGGGACGAAATATACGGCCTCCTCCTGCAGCTCCCGCAGTTACTCCAGCTCTGACGGCACTGCCTCTGGGTCCGTGTCCGGCTCGGGGGACGCCTGTTCTGCGCCCCCCCCCCCCCCCGGTCTCGTCAGTGGGCTCACGCCGCTGTTCAAACCGAACAGGATGGTGATGAGGCGGAGGGAGGCGACAGCATCCACGGGGTTGGAGTTTGATACACTCCTGCCCCGCACCATCCCGAAAAGTCCCTCTAGCCAGTCCTGTGTGAGGCGACGGGTCAGCAGGTACGTGCTGTTACCAAACACAGCACGCATGTCGGCCAGGAGGCCGCGGACAGACCGGATGGTGTCAAGCATGCCCTCCTGAAATGGGTGCAGATGTTTAGCCGATCCGAAGCGCATGCCCAGCAGCTCTTCGATGGCTGCGTCCAGCACCGCCTCCTGCTCGTTGGTGGCCTTGCAGCCGCTGCGCAGGGACTTCGTGTCGGCGGGACTGGCGCTAGTAAGTACGGGAGTGTGTTGAGCACGTCGTACGGGAGTGTGTTGAGCACGTCGCAGGCGGTGTCAAACAGCTGGATGACTCGGGCCTCCTCAGTGTATATTGAGTATGTGAGGAAGTACCTCATGCAGTCGGCCGTGCAGCTGCTGACGAGCTGCATGGCCGGTCTGACTTTCTGGCGAGACATGCCAGTGGCCTGTAACAGTGAGAACAATTATGTACCCAGTTAATATAATCGTATTACCACATAAATCGGCACAGAAGCACAACAGGACAATGATGCAACAGCTGTAGTATTTGTGGCTGAAAATGCTGCATATTGCTTTCGTTTGGCTGAATTGTTAAGGTATACCCTAAAAAGCAATTTTCAAAAGCAATAAAATTCAAAAACATACACTTCATATTTAGTTTAGATTGCAAGGAATGGTGCAGATTTCAAAAAGTGGTGCGTGTTGCTATGACATAGTGTGCTTCAAAAGAAGATATAAAAGACTCAGGAGTCAGAACTTACGCAAAAATCATGATTTATACAAATATTAAGTACAAATACAATGATTATCCTATAATTGTTTACATAACTGGCCATAATATTGTCATTCACAACAAAGGGTTTGTCACTGGTCTAGTAGGTACCTCCGCTTTAAACACATGCCACCACATACAACTTAAAACACAATAAAACATGCAATGCATATGTTAAATAAAACACAATCAAGCACATGCCACTTTAACACAGAGCCAAAATTGTCAACAATGCACCACAGTAATTTCTCACCATGGCCTTCAAAACTGATATCTCAGATTAAACCACATTATATTTAAAGTGACTGATTTTCTTTAATTGTGATGTTCTTCAGGTCAGGTGAATGGTATGATTACTGATCAGGTGTGATTGTGACATAGGCATCAGCTCCATAGCCTTTGGATCCGAAATGAGAGGCTTCAAACACACCCTTCCCATTCCACACCTGTACACATGCAAAACACAACCAATAATATTTATTGTCATAAAAGTACCTCTCAATAATCAGTCTCAAAAGTCTCAATAATCTCATAATAAATTAATTCACCAATGTATGTTGTTAACCTGCCAAGGTCCTAAAGTAACTGTCAAAGTACCAATGCCAATGTTTGTTTTAAGACCAACAGGATACACATATGAAAATAATTAAATCCTCACATATTTATATTTAAATTTGGTTTTGTTTGTGGACCAAGCAGCAAGCACCATATCCTCTTGGGACCAAGGTGCTAACTGGAACTCTCACCCTGGTCCAAGGAATATAAATATGACAAGCCAGGGGAGCCGGGCAGATTTTTTCAGAGGACCAGCAAATATGCATATTGTGGTGAAATATTGACTTGAGCCCAAAGGTAGTAACAGAAATAGTTTAAACATGATTTATGAAGAGCTATCAAACAGTATTTTTGGTTTTCCACCTACTCCACATAGGCGCTGAGTTCAAGGGGATGGGGCGTCTTGCCCAGAGGGGTGGGGCAAGACACCTTTTGCAGGCATTTTGGAAATCATATACAAAATTGTTAAATGAAGAAGGTAAAAATAGGCAATGCAGAATGCAAGGCAACTCTTCAAACTTAATGAAGAAGGTAGAAGGTAGAATTACCAATATTTTGCTAGTCGCCAGGGCATTTGGGTAATAATTCAGTAATTCACCACCCCAGTTTATGGTGTTCTTCAGGTCCCCAATAGAAGAAGAGTAGTCAGCTGACAGTAATATTATGGCAGACTGAAATGTGGGTTATCTGTTTACAAGATGGTCTGGGGGGGGGGGTGCGGGGGCCCTCCCCCAGTAGGTTATGCAGTACAGTGTGTGAATGTGAGTGGAGCGTTCTAAACATGGGTCCCTAGGACCATAATTGTTGTAAAGGTCAATTAGGTCAGGTTCAATTATATATAGTTTTTGGTGACATCATAGCTTTGGTATTACTGGTACAGTTTACTGTCTGTCATAAAATACTCAATTCTTCTATAAAGGACCTCAAGAACAACATTAACTGGGGAGGTGAATTACTGAACTTACCGGGTCCACAGCGATATTGAAATTGAAACTGCATGTTTAAAACAAGCCATGCCCAATGATTAGAAATCAATGCCTACACGACAATGACTGCTGAAAGAATTGACAAAACTTAAATAATTCCATTGTAAATACATTCAACTAACTAAACAGAAGATGGAACTTACAGCGAGACGCAGACCAATACCGCCGTCGGTGACGAATAGTATATCCAAGATTACTTTACTAATAGTATATCAATATTGATATAGGGCCTTGACAAATACCATGGGAGCAAAGGTCGCACAAATATGTGTATCTATTTTTTCTTTTTTCATATTCAGACTGGATATATTTATTTACACATCAAGTAATAAGAAGTTGGACAAATTCGCCTTACGTCTTAATATCAAGGTAAATAGAATACTCTAATTGCTAATTCAGTGTATAATTGTTCATCGGAACGTGAACGCCATACTTGCCGCGGATATCGTGCATCCATATATGGTATATTATTCCAAATCTGGTAGCGACCTTCATTTTTTGGTATGTTTTTTAGTCTTTATAGTATATTTATAGTATATACTAAAACAAACTTTGGAGCACCCAGTGTATAGTGCCTTGATACAGACCTTGACTCTACCTCTCTTATACAGCCTTGGTTCCCATTGTTTCGGGCGCGGTTGGTGGGTTGTTTTCGGAATTCGGACGTAAGGGGTTTGGGGATTTCATGTGAGTCACCAGTCTTTTGAATTTGTATAGTGGTACGGGAGTGTGGATTAGGTAAGTTGATTCAAGGGTCATTCTTTTCCTTTGTTTCGTAATCTGGTCATTTGTGCATGGATAGGTAAGTTAGGTAGGACTGCATCAGCATTAGGGTAAAAACCGTAATCCCGGACAGCCTTGGAATTTGGGTCATTTTCTGGAATTTTTGGGTCCAAAGAATTTTGCTCTCTTCATATTTGTACAGGAAATTTGCTCTCTTTTCGCCTGAACTTACCGACATTGTAGTTAAAATATAATTCAATTTTCCTCACAAGGATTTAATATTTATTACAGATCAGGATTTTTTTTTAACTTTCCAAGTAAAATAATTAAAACAAAAATGAAAATCTAACTTGTCTGACAATGCAATTTTACTCTCCACCTATGGATTCTTACTATCCGGGACCAGGTCATGAAATTAAAAATCCAACACTGTCCAGGACACGTCCTAACGCCAGACTTTTCATGTCTGTGTTGTTTTGCATGAGGATCCCAGAGAACTGTGTATGGAGCCTCAGGCTATGGAGCTGCTGCTGACATCACAGGCTAGCACTATCAACGAGTTGTTGCATCAATTGGCCGCCAGGGACCGCTATTGAGCCAGGGTGTTATGTCACAAGCAAATAGTACTGCTAAATATGTATTTATTTATAACTAAATAAATACACATTTAGCATTAAATATTTAACTGGTACCATTTGCTTGTGACGTCATCACACCCTGGCTCACTAGCGGTCCCTGGCAGCCAACTGCTGCAACAACTCCAGTTGATAGTGCTAGCCACATCACAATGATGTCTGCATGTCACCGTATTGTGTTATGTTAGTACCATGCGGTGTGCATCTTGTCATGAGGTCACAGTTCAACACCCCAGAGAGGATGACATCATGCCTTCCCCCAAAGCTTCCTGGGTATTATTTTTGCATTGGTCCAACAGCAGCTATATAAGTAATTGTTTACCTGCAGCTTCTAGATGTGCTGATTCCAAATATGATACTCATTGTTGGAGCAAACAAACTATTAAAGTATAATAATTAAACTATTTACAGACATTTGCAGCCGCTCCTCAACGGACACAATGCTCCTCACTAGATGCAGTGAAGGGAGTGAATGTGAGCTGAGCGTTCTAACTTCTAAACATGGGTCCCTGCGACCGGGGATCCGGAGCGACATTCCCCCGGTGGCCGGTAGTGACGCTGTGCAGCGAGCAAATATGAGCTGAGCATTCTAAATGTGGGTCCCTTCGACCATAATAGCTGTAAAGGTTAGGTTTGATTATGTTATTACAATTTGTCCTCCCAATGGCTCATTTGCACCACAAATGGGTATCAGATTTGGAATCAGCACATACAAAAAAATCTTAGAAAATGCAAAATTATCCATGAAACAGGTGTTGGACTTAGACTCAAATTGTACTGCCTCCTGTCCTGACGCTGATTCTTCAATGGGTCGGATCTGTGCGTCTCTACAATCGTCAATCCTCATGTTGCAAAGAACACAACCCATGCTATTGGTGATGCAGTGTGGCAGTATCATCTACATCATGAATAGCATGACAATTATGTTGTTAGGATGTGTCCGGTGTTACAGTTGTCTACAGTACATTTCAAGGTTGTCCCTGACAGGAAGGTAGAAATGTCACCGATTCTGATTTCTGCATGTACATTCTTTTTCAGAGACAGATTTAATGAATTGGTGGTAAATTTCAGTCACCTGCAGCCTGCAGGTCATCTTCAGTAACTCCTCTGTTCCATTTTGATTTCCAGAGGTCAACCACACCTGTGGCTGTTCTCACCTATTTGTTTTGCTGTGGCCCAATGTGTCAGCATATTTTTGGGGGTTCTTTTTTATATATTTTTGGGGGTTCTTTTTGGCATTGTCAATTATTTTGCTTTCTAGCATGTTGCTAAGCATGCATATGTTGCTGAAGTGGTCTCGGCCAAACGCTGGGTTCACCTTAGCTATATTCGTGACCGAAATGTAATGCGATGTCACAGGCCACAATACACGTGGGGGCGTGCCCAAATCCGGCCCGAGAGTGCCTGCCTGTCGCCCCGCGAGCCGCCCCGTGGTAGGCCGGAGACCGCCGCGGGCCATGACCGGGCGGTCAGCGCAGGGGCGGCTCAAGGGACCGCGGGGCAGGCGGCACCCCGCTGTCTAGCGGCAGGCAGGGGCGGCTCCAGGCATGACTATGTGCGGGGTTCACAACTCAAACAGTTGCTCTGTTACTTTGAATGATTAAGTGTTGATGGTTTACATTGCATAGTAACATAACTGGAGCAGGTGCATACCTAAAACAAAGTGGAACTGATGATAGGTATTGGTCTTCTTCTAATAGGGTAAAGGCACAATATCTAGTCTATATCAACATGCCTACCTGACTTTTCATGATATTAGCACATGCAGTGAATTGATGTTTGTGTGTGTTAATGTTGTCTATGCCTGCACAATGCTTAATGCACATGTACACACACACACACACACACACACACACACACACACACACACACACACACACACACACGCACACGCACACGCACACGCACACACGCACCCGCGCACCCGCGCACCCGCGCACCCGCGCACCCGCGCACCCGCGCACCCGCGCACCCGCGCACCCGCGCACCCGCGCACCCGCGCACCGCACACCGCACACCGCACACCGCACACCGCACACAAATGGGATGTATGAACTTATGTGTTGTCATTTGTGTTGTTGATGCCACTCTGAAAGATCCATCATTTTCTTCCAGCTGCTGTGATATTGGCAGTTCCACTGTTTGTTGGACCCATTGCCAGCCATCTGTGATATCAGAATCATGGGTAACCTGCTGAGACTGTTGGCTCGTGATGACTGTTGCTCAGTGCAAAAATATGATATCTTCCTAGACTTTGAAAGTAAGTACCCAGCTTTGAGTGTAATGCTCAACAAAAACAAACCACTTTATGAGCAAATTGCTGTTATATGACAATTGACAGTAGGGCGTACTTTGCAGTGTTGTCTCAACAAATAATGTAAATAATCATGGAATTGAAATACTCCTCAACAGTGTCCTAGCATTGGGAAATTTGGATGGAAAACGACTCCCTGTGGATACTATTTTTACACTCTTTCCCAGATTTTACTGTGAATTTTGCCCTCTATTTTAAAATGTATTGGATACTTGAAACCCTGGTACTGATTAATGGATTACTGGTAAGGACAGCCTATGGAGGGAAAGACAGGTAATAATTGGCATAGGTAATAACTAATTATAATCAGCGGATAATTGGGTATTGACAAAGCTGAGTGTATATGTTTTCGGCTGAATTTTTCACTCTTTATGCTTATTTTTAGCCAGAATTTTCCACTCCGCACCCCAGCTCCAAATCATTCCTAGGGCCCTGCACTCATCGTATGTCAGCCACATTATTTTGTGTTCCACCCCTTTCCGCTCTTCTTTCTAGTATTGCCACAGCTTGCACAAATATAGCCACTTTTCCTGCTAGTGTGTGGGGCTAGCTGACTGCAGGCAGTGTGTGACTTTCAGTCGATCTATGTGGGTTTCCGCCCGGACCATGACGTTGAGCTGACGGCTGTGGGTGTTCGATCTCTCAGACGCGGAGCCGACAGAGAGCGAACTGGAGACGTGGACGGAGGTGCGGCGTGTGCTGACGGCTGTGTGTGTTCGCTCTCTCAGACGCGGAGCCGACAGAGAGCGAACTGGAGACGTGGACGGAGGTGCGGCGTGTGCTGACGGCTGTGTGTGTTCGCTCTCTCAGACGCGGAGCCGACAGAGAGCGAACTGGAGACGTGGACGGAGGTGCGGCGTGTGCTGACGGCTGTGTGTGTTCGCTCTCTCAGACGCGGAGCCGACAGAGAGCGAACTGGAGACGTGGACGGAGGTGCGGCGTGTGCTGACGGCTGTGTGTGTTCGCTCTCTCAGACGCGGAGCCGACAGAGCGAACTGGAGACGTGGACGGAGGTGCGGCGTGTGCTGACGGCTGTGTGTGTTCGCTCTCTCAGACGCGGAGCCGACAGAGCGAACTGGAGACGTGGACGGAGGTGCGGCGTGTGCTGACGGCTGTGTGTGTTCGCTCTCTCAGACGCGGAGCCGACAGAGAGCGAACTGGAGACTTGGACGGAGGTGCGGCGTGTGCTGGACGAATCGCGGCAGATGCTCAACGAGCTGCAGCAGTACAAAGGCGCCGCCAAGGAGATCAGAGAGGTACACTACCGACAGGCGCGCAGCTGGAGAAGGCCATGCTCCTCTTAAGGGCGAGGGTGTTGTTGGTCAAACAAGGCTGCTATTTAGGTGTTTTTGCCAAGCCTGTTCTTTAAAGTAAAGTGTCAGCCATGTGTGTTTTTTTATGGAACCTTTGTCAACATTACTCACAGCAGAGCTACACAATACACATGTCATTGTTTTGTGAAGATATATTTCGCAACTTTTGAATTAGTTTTCTCTTTAAGCTTGTCAAACGATGTTTGTTCACACATCATGAGATGCTGGCTTGTGTAGTCATCATGAGATGCTGGCTTGTGTAGTCATCATGAGATGCTGGCTTGTGTAGTCATCATGAGATGCTGGCTTGTGTAGTCATCATGAGATGCTGGCTTGTGTAGTATCACAAGGTACTCACCCTGCCGTCGCGACTGCCGTGTCGTGACGTGTCGTGCAGCGGTAGTCAGCGATACATCCTATCCGCTATCGTCTGGGTTAATTTAACGTACTGTGTGTCTGCTGATTTCAGGCCATATCCAGTCCCAGCGACGACACGCAGGCGCGCGCCTGGGAGGCGGTCGTGCCCCTTGTCTTCATGCTCAAACGCTTCTACCTCTTCTCACTGGAGATAGGTCAGTGCTGCTGGATACTGTTTGTTGCTGCAACACCACAATTCACACACCGATTTATCGTGGAGTGTTTCAGAATGATTTATTTTAGCAAAACTATCAGGATGTTGCCTTCACTGCTGAACACCTTTGCAATGGTGTCATTAGAAGGTGTCATTAGAAAGTGTCATTATAAAGTGTCATTAGACAGTGTCATTAGACAGTGTCATTAGACAGTGTCATTAGACAGTGTCATTAGACAGTGTCATTAGACAGTGTCATTAGACAGTGTCATTAGACAGTGTCATTAGACAGTGTCATTAGACAGTGTCATTAGACAGTGTCATTAGACAGTGTCATTAGACAGTGTCATTAGACAGTGTCATTAGACAGTGTCATTAGACAGTGTCATTAGACAGTGTCATTAGACAGTGTCATTAGACAGTGTCATTAGACAGTGTCATTAGACAGTGTCATTAGACAGTGGCGCCCCTAAACCCCAATCATCATCATTAGACAGTGTCATTAGAAAGTGTCATTAGACAGTGTCATTAGACAGTGTAATTAGACAGTGTCATTAGACAGTGTCATTAGACAGTGTCATTAGACAGTGTCATTAGACAGTGTCATTAGACAGTGTCATTAGACAGTGTCATTAGACAGTGTCATTAGACAGTGTCATTAGACAGTATCATTAGACAGTATCATTAGACAGTGTCATTAGACAGTGTCATTAGACAGTGTCATTAGACAGTGTCATTAGACAGTGCCATTAGACAGTGCCATTAGACAGTGCCATTAGACAGTGTCATTAGAAAGTGTCATTAGACAGTGTCATTAGACAGTGTCATTAGACAGTGTCATTAGACAGTGTCATTAGACAGTGTCATTAGACAGTGGCATTATAAAGTGGCATTATAAAGTGGCATTAGACAGTGTCATTAGACAGTGTCATTAGAAAGTGTCATTAGACAGTGTCATTAGACAGTGTCATTAGACAGTGGCATTAGACAGTGGCATTAGACAGTGTCATTAGACAGTGTCATTAGAAAGTGTCATTAGACAGTGTCATTAGACAGTGTCATTAGACATTGTCATTAGACAGTGTCATTAGACAGTGTCATTAGACAGTGTCATTAGACAGTGTCATTAGACAGTGTCATTAGACAGTGGCATTAGAAAGTGTCATTAGACAGTGTCATTAGACAGTGTCATTAGACAGTGTCATTAGACAGTGTCATTAGAAAGTGTCATTAGAAAGTGTCATTAGACGGTGTCATTAGACGGTGTCATTAGACAGTGTCATTAGACAGTGTCAGTGTCATTAGACAGTGTCATTAGACAGTGTCATTAGACAGTGTCATTAGACAGTGTCATTAGACAGTGTCATTAGACAGTGTCATTAGACAGTGTCATTAGACAGTGTCATTAGACAGTGTCATTAGACAGTGTCATTAGACAGTGTCATTAGACAGTGTCATTAGACAGTGTCATTAGACAGTGTCATTAGACAGTGTCATTAGACAGTGTCATTAGACAGTGTCATTAGACAGTGTCATTAGACAGTGTCATTAGACAGTGTCATTAGACAGTGTCATTAGACAATGTCATTAGACAGTGTCATTAGACAGTGTCATTAGACAGTGTCATTAGACAGTGTCATTAGACAGTGTCATTAGACAGTGTCATTAGACAGTGTCATTAGACAGTGTCATTAGACAGTGTCATTAGCCAGTGTCATTAGACAGTGTCATTAGACAGTGCCATTAGACAGTGTCATTAGACAGTGTCATTAGACAGTGTCATTAGACAGTGTCATTATACAGTGTCATTATACAGTGTCATTATACAGTGTCATTAGACAGTGTCATTAGACAGTGTCATTAGACAGTGTCATTAGACAGTGTCATTAGACAGTGTCATTAGACAGTGTCATTAGACAGTGCCATTAGACAGTGTCATTAGACAGTGTCATTAGACAGTGTCATTAGAAAGTGTCATTAGAAAGTGGCATTAGACAGTGTCATTAGACAGTGCCATTAGACAGTGCCATTAGACAGTGCCATTAGACAGTGTCATTAGACAGTGTCATTAGACAGTGTCATTAGACAGTGTCATTAGACAGTGTCATTAGACAGTGTCATTAGACAGTGTCATTAGACAGTGTCATTAGACAGTGTCATTAGACAGTGTCATTAGACAGTGTCATTAGACAGTGTCATTAGACAGTGTCATTAGACAGTGCCATTAGACAGTGTCATTAGACAGTGGCATTAGAAAGTGTCATTAGACAGTGTCATTAGACAGTGGCATTATAAAGTGGCATTAGACAGTGTCATTAGAAAGTGTCATTAGAAAGTGTCATTAGACAGTGTCATTAGACAGTGTCATTAGACAGTGTCATTAGACAGTGGCATTAGACAGTGGCATTAGACAGTGGCATTAGACAGTGTCATTAGACAGTGTCATTAGACAGTGTCATTAGACAGTGTCATTAGACATTGTCATTAGACATTGTCATTAGACAGTGTCATTAGACAGTGTCATTAGACAGTGTCATTAGAAAGTGTCATTAGAAAGTGTCATTAGACAGTGTCATTAGACAGTGTCATTAGACAGTGTCATTAGACAGTGTCATTAGACAGTGTCATTAGACGGTGTCATTAGACGGTGTCATTAGACAGTGTCATTAGACAGTGTCAGTGTCATTAGAGTGTCATTAGACAGTGTCATTAGACAGTGTCATTAGACAGTGTCATTAGACAGTGTCATTAGACAGTGTCATTAGACAGTGTCATTATACAGTGTCATTAGACAGTGTCATTAGACAGTGTCATTAGAAAGTGTCATTAGACAGTGTCATTAGACAGTGTCATTAGACAGTGTCATTAGACAGTGTCATTAGACAGTGTCATTAGACAGTGTCATTAGACAGTGTCATTAGACAGTGTCATTAGACAGTGTCATTAGACAGTGTCATTAGACAGTGTCATTAGACAGTGTCATTAGACAGTGTCATTAGACAGTGTCATTAGACAGTGTCATTAGACAGTGTCATTAGACAGTGCCATTAGACAGTGTCATTAGACAGTGTCATTAGACAGTGTCATTAGACAGTGTCATTAGACAGTGTCATTATACAGTGTCATTAGACAGTGTCATTAGACAGTGTCATTAGACAGTGTCATTAGACAGTGTCATTAGACAGTGTCATTAGACAGTGTCATTAGACAGTGTCATTAGACAGTGTCATTAGACAGTGTCATTAGACAGTGTCATTAGACAGTGTCATTAGACAGTGTCATTAGACAGTGTCATTAGACAGTGTCATTATACAGTGTCATTAGACAGTGTCATTAGACAGTGTAATTAGACAGTGTCATTAGACAGTGTCATTAGACAGTGTCATTAGACAGTGTCATTAGACAGTGTCATTAGACAGTGTCATTAGAAAGTGTCATTAGAAAGTGTCATTAGCCAGTGTCATTAGCCAGTGTCATTAGACAGTGTCATTAGACAGTGTCATTAGACAGTGTCATTAGACAGTGTCATTAGACAGTGTCATTAGACAGTGTCATTAGACAGTGTCATTAGACAGTGTCATTAGACAGTGTCATTAGACAGTGTCATTAGACAGTGTCATTAGACAGTGTCATTAGACAGTGTCATTAGACAGTGTCATTAGACAGTGTCATTAGACAGTGTCATTAGACAGTGTCATTAGACAGTGTCATTAGACAGTGTCATTAGACAGTGTCATTAGACAGTGTCATTAGACAGTGTCATTAGACAGTGTCATTAGACAGTGTCATTAGACAGTGTCATTAGACAGTGTCATTAGACGGTGTCATTAGACGGTGTCATTAGACAGTGTCATTAGAAAGTGTCATTAGAAAGTGTCATTAGACAGTGTCATTAGACAGTGTCATTAGACAGTGTCATTAGACAGTGTCATTAGACAGTGTCATTAGACAGTGTCATTAGACAGTGTCATTAGACAGTGTCATTATACAGTGTCATTAGACAGTGTCATTAGACAGTGTCATTAGACAGTGTCATTAGACAGTGTCATTAGACAGTGTCATTAGACAGTGTCATTAGACAGTGTCATTAGACAGTGTCATTATACAGTGTCATTAGACAGTGTCATTAGACAGTGTCATTAGACAGTGTCATTAGACAGTGTCATTAGACAGTGTCATTATACAGTGTCATTAGACAGTGTCATTAGACAGTGTCATTAGACAGTGTCATTAGACGGTGTCATTAGACGGTGTCATTAGAAAGTATCATTACTAGAAATATTCACCAACCTGCTTTTGGTGTGTCTTGTAGCAGTGTTAATCAGCAATGCTATGGCATGCTTCTCCTCGTTCCCCTGAACCCTAATGAGTTGTAATGAACTATGATTGCTGATTGCACCGCCAGTAGGCCGGATCGTGCCGCGCATCCTGCACGAGCTCTGCTCCGGCCCGATGACCCCGCCGTCCACCTGGCGGCGGGGGACTCTACGAACTACGACTCATTGTTGTCCCATTGTGCCGCCAGCAGACCGGATCGTGCCACGCATCCTGCACGAGCTCTGCTCCGGCCCGATGACCCCCGCTGTCCACCTGGCGGCGGGGGACTCTACGAACTACGACTCATTGTTGTCCCATTGTGCCGCCAGCAGACCGGATCGTGCCACGCATCCTGCACGAGCTCTGCTCCGGCCCGATGACCCCCGCCGTCCACCTGGAGACACAGCAGGCGCTCGTCAAACAGTTCGCGGACATCCTCGAGTTCGTGCTCAAGTTCGACGAGATGAAGGTGGGTCCGTGCGGCGGCCTGTGTTGGCTGTGGTAGGGGTGATTTGGCGTGCGTATTTTTAGAGTTTGGGCTTGCCTAAATTTTTTGCTGAGTTTCGATTCTGGAAATCGAATTGATGCATGCACTGTCTGTCTTTCTTTTGTCTTTTCTACAGCCGGTGGATGCTTGAACCATTGTAATGTCCGCCATTGTTAGTAATTTTATCATCATCATCATCATCATGTATTTCTTAGGACTTCCACAATTCATGGCTCTTGCAGTCTAGCGTCATTACAATACACACAGACACGCCCGTTGCGTTGCCCACACCCGCACACACACACACACACACACAAACATGCACACATATACCTACATACATTCGCCAAGGATAAAACGTTGTAAAGGCTCCTAAAACCTAAATCTAAAAGAACATATACACATTTCACGCTGTTGTATCGGTTATGTTGACAGTTGATCTATATAATCATGCTCGCCACATCATATAACCTCTGCCCTTGCGGTGCCCTAAAGTGAAAATCATCACGATTATCTCATGCTCCATATAGTTTTGTTTTGTCCGCCCCTGTAGCTCAGTTGGGAGAGCGCTGGGCTTCTGACCTCACCCGGTAGTGACAGCCCGGGTTCGAGTCGCTTCGGCGCTCGCTATTTGCCCCTGACTGGGATGGCCTGTGGCCGGTGGCAGCGGTCGCACTCAAGGTCAGGTGACGTCAGAGGGCGGAGCGGACCGTGTCCAGTTATGTCGGGCACGTACAACTTTCGCTTCTAAATTATGCCGGACGCCAGGAATTGCTTGATCGGGTAGTGTGGTCAGGGCCTGCGTAACAAGCTATGCTTAGCGCGGGGCCTGACCTTGGAAATCCATCCATTCAAAAACATTCAGACTAAACTTATTTTTAAAAAATAGTGTAATCAGCTGCCGTTCCGGCCGTTCCTCCATTAGATGAACACGCCGGCGGTGCAGAACGACTTCAGCTTCTACCGGCGGACTCTGAACAGCCAGCACTTCCGGCAGCGCCAGGAGCGGCCAGACGACGATACGTCCACCACGCTCGACAACGACACCGCCAACCGCATGTCGCTCTTCTACGCCGACGCCACCCCCATGCTGAAGACGCTCAGCGACGCCACCAGCCGCTTCGTGCGCGAGGTGAGCGCGGCGGGGGGGGGGGGATGGGATTGTACATGGTACAGGAGACAGGGGGGTCGGACATTGATTACTGTATGCACGCTCATGCAGGAGAAGTGCGTGAGGGGTCTTGTGCGTCGTGGTTAGGAGGTGCACTTCTCGTGATATGTTCTGTGGCTGGTGTTGTGGGCGTTATTCTACGTGGTTAGGAGGTGCACTTCCCGTGATATGTCATGTGGCTGGTGTTGTGGGTGTTATTCTACGTGGTTAGGAGGTGCACTTCCCGTGATATGTCATGTGGCTGGTGTTGTGGGTGTTATTCTACGTGGTTAGGAGGTGCACTTCCCGTGATATGTTCTGTGGCTGGTGTTGTGGGCGTTATTATACGTGGTTAGGAGGTGCACTTCCCGTGATATGTCATGTGGCTGGTGTTGTGGGTGTTATTCTACGTGGTTAGGAGGTGCACTTCCCGTGATATGTTCTGTGGCTGGTGTTGTGGGCGTTATTATACGTGGTTAGGAGGTGCACTTCCCGTGATATGTTCTGTGGCTGGTGTTGTGGGCGTTATTCTACGTGGTTAGGAGGTGCACTTCCCGTGATATGTTCTGTGGCTGGTGTTGTGGGCGTTATTATACGTGGTTAGGAGGTGCACTTCCCGTGATATGTTCTGTGGCTGGTGTTGTGGGCGTTATTCTACGTGGTTAGGAGGTGCACTTCCCGTGATATGTTCTGTGGCTGGTGTTGTGGGCGTTATTATACGTGGTTAGGAGGTGCACTTCCCGTGATATGTTCTGTGGCTGGTGTTGTGGGCGTTATTCTACCTGGTTAGGAGGTGCACTTCCCGTGATATGTTCTGTGGCTGGTGTTGTGGGCGTTATTCTACGTGGTTAGGAGGTGCACTTCCCGTGATATGTTCTGTGGCTGGTGTGGGCGTTATTCTACGTGGTTAGGAGGTGCACTTCCCGTGATATGTTCTGTGGCTGGTGTTGTGGGCGTTATTCTACGTGGTTAGGAGGTGCACTTCTCGTGATATGTTCTGCGGCTGGTGTTGTGGGCGTTATTCAACGTGGTTAGGAGGTGCACTTCCCGTGATATGTTCTGCGGCTGGTGTTGTGGGCGTTATTCTACGTGGTTAGGAGGTGCACTTCCCGTGATATGTTCTGCGGCTGGTGTTGTGGGCGTTATTCTACGTGGTTAGGAGGTGCACTTCCCGTGATATGTTCTGTGGCTGGTGTTGTGGGCGTTATTATACGTGGTTAGGAGGTGCACTTCCCGTGATATGTTCTGTGGCTGGTGTTGTGGGCGTTATTCTACGTGGTTAGGAGGTGCACTTCCCGTGATATGTCATGTGGCTGGTGTTGTGGGTGTTATTCTACGTGGTTAGGAGGTGCACTTCCCGTGATATGTTCTGTGGCTGGTGTTGTGGGCGTTATTATACGTGGTTAGGAGGTGCACTTCCCGTGATATGTTCTGTGGCTGGTGTTGTGGGCGTTATTCTACGTGGTTAGGAGGTGCACTTCCCGTGATATGTTCTGTGGCTGGTGTTGTGGGCGTTATTATACGTGGTTAGGAGGTGCACTTCCCGTGATATGTTCTGTGGCTGGTGTTGTGGGCGTTATTCTACGTGGTTAGGAGGTGCACTTCCCGTGATATGTTCTGTGGCTGGTGTTGTGGGCGTTATTATACGTGGTTAGGAGGTGCACTTTCCGTGATATGTTCTGTGGCTGGTGTTGTGGGCGTTATTCTACGTGGTTAGGAGGTGCACTTCCCGTGATATGTTCTGTGGCTGGTGTTGTGGGCGTTATTCTACGTGGTTAGGAGGTGCACTTCCCGTGATATGTTCTGTGGCTGGTGTGGGCGTTATTCTACGTGGTTAGGAGGTGCACTTCCCGTGATATGTTCTGTGGCTGGTGTTGTGGGCGTTATTCTACGTGGTTAGGAGGTGCACTTCTCGTGATATGTTCTGCGGCTGGTGTTGTGGGCGTTATTCAACGTGGTTAGGAGGTGCACTTCCCGTGATATGTTCTGCGGCTGGTGTTGTGGGCGTTATTCTACGTGGTTAGGAGGTGCACTTCCCGTGATATGTTCTGCGGCTGGTGTTGTGGGCGTTATTCTACGTGGTTAGGAGGTGCACTTCCCGTGATATGTTCTGTGGCTGGTGTTGTGGGCGTTATTCAACGTGGTTAGGAGGTGCACTTCTCGTGATATGTTCTGCGGCTGGTGTTGTGGGCGTTATTCTACGTGGTTAGGAGGTGCACTTCCCGTGATATGTTCTGTGGCTGGTGTTGTGGGCGTTATTCAACGTGGTTAGGAGGTGCACTTCTCGTGATATGTCATGTGGCTGGTGTTGTGGGCGTTATTCAACGTGGTTAGGAGGTGCACTTCCCGTGATATGTTCTGTGGCTGGTGTTGTGGGCGTTATTATACGTGGTTATGAGGTGCACTTCCCGTGATATGTCATGTGGCTGGTGTTGTGGGCGTTATTTTACGTGGTTAGGAGGTGCACTTCTCGTGATATGTTCTGCGGCTGGTGTTGTGGGCGTTATTCAACGTGGTTAGGAGGTGCACTTCCCGTGATATGTTCTGCGGCTGGTTTTGTGGGCGTTATTCAACGTGGTTAGGAGGTGCACTTCCCGTGATATGTCATGTGGCTGGTGTTGTGGGCGTTATTCAACGTGGTTAGGAGGTGCACTTCTCGTGATATGTTCTGTGGCTGGTGTTGTGGGCGTTATTATACGTGGTCACTTTCTGTGATATGTTCTGCGGCTGGTGTTGTGGGCGTTATTCTACGTGGTTAGGAGGTGCACTTCCCGTGATATGTCATGTGGCTGGTGTTGTGGGCGTTATTCAACGTGGTTAGGAGGTGCACTTTCCGTGATATGTTCTGCGGCTGGTGTTGTGGGCGTTATTCTACGTGGTTAGGAGGTGCACTTCCCGTGATAAGTTCTGCGGCTGGTGTTGTGGGCGTTATTCTACGTGGTTAGGAGGTGCACTTCCCGTGATATGTTCTGCGGCTGGTGTTGTGGGCGTTATTCAACGTGGTTAGGAGGTGCACTTCCCGTGATATGTTCTGTGGCTGGTGTTGTGGGCGTTATTATACGTGGTTAGGAGGTGCACTTCCCGTGATATGTTCTGTGGCTGGTGTTGTGGGCGTTATTCTACGTGGTTAGGAGGTGCACTTCCCGTGATATGTTCTGCGGCTGGTGTTGTGGGCGTTATTCAACGTGGTTAGGAGGTGCACTTCCCGTGATATGTTCTGTGGCTGGTGTTGTGGGTGTTATTCAACGTGGTTAGGAGGTGCACTTCCCGTGATATGTTCTGTGGCTGGTGTTGTGGGCGTTATTCAACGTGGTTAGGAGGTGCACTTCCCGTGATATGTTCTGTGGCTGGTGTTGTGGGTGTTATTCAACGTGGTTAGGAGGTGCACTTCCCGTGATTTGTTCTGTGGCTGGTGTTGTGGGCGTTATTATACGTGGTTAGGAGGTGCACTTCCCGTGATATGTTATGTGGCTGGTGTTGTGGGCGTTATTTTACGTGGTTAGGAGGTGCACTTCCCGTGATATGTTCTGTGGCTGGTGTTGTGGGTGTTATTCTACTTGGTTAGGAGGTGCACTTCCCGTGATATGTTCTGTGGCTGGTGTTGTGGGCGTTATTCTACGTGGTTAGGAGGTGCACTTCCCGTGATATGTGCTGTGGCTGGTGTTGTGGGCGTTATTCTACGTGGTTAGGAGGTGCACTTCCCGTGATATGTTCTGTGGCTGGTGTTGTGGGCGTTATTCTACGTGGTTAGGAGGTGCACTTCCCGTGATATGTTCTGTGGCTGGTGTTGTGGGCGTTATTCTACGTGGTTAGGAGGTGCACTTCCCGTGATATGTGCTGTGGCTGGTGTTGTGGGCGTTATTCAACGTGGTTAGGAGGTGCACTTCCCGTGATATGTTCTGCGGCTGGTGTTGTGGGCGTTATTCAACGTGGTTAGGAGGTGCACTTCCCGTGATATGTTCTGTGGCTGGTGTTGTGGGCGTTATTATACGTGGTTAGGAGGTGCACTTCCCGTGATATGTTCTGTGGCTGGTGTTGTGGGCGTTATTCTACGTGGTTAGGAGGTGCACTTCCCGTGATATGTTCTTTGGCTGGTGTTGTGGGCGTTATTCAACGTGGTTAGGAGGTGCACTTCCCGTGATATGTTCTGTGGCTGGTGTTGTGGGTGTTATTCAACGTGGTTAGGAGGTGCACTTCCCGTGATATGTTCTGTGGCTGGTGTTGTGGGCGTTATTCTACGTGGTTAGGAGGTGCACTTCCCGTGATATGTGCTGTGGCTGGTGTTGTGGGCGTTATTCTACGTGGTTAGGAGGTGCACTTCCCGTGATATGTGCTGTGGCTGGTGTTGTGGGCGTTATTCAACGTGGTTAGGAGGTGCACTTTCCGTGATATGTTCTGTGGCTGGTGTTGTGGGCGTTATTCAACGTGGTTAGGAGGTGCACTTCTCTTGATATGTCATGTGGCTGGTGTTGTGGGCGTTATTCTACGTGGTTAGGAGGTGCACTTCCCGTGATATGTTATGTGGCTGGTGTTGTGGGCGTTATTCTACGTGGTTAGGAGGTGCACTTCCCGTGATATGTGCTGTGGCTGGTGTTGTGGGCGTTATTCAACGTGGTTAGGAGGTGCACTTTCCGTGATATGTTCTGTGGCTGGTGTTGTGGGCGTTATTCAACGTGGTTAGGAGGTGCACTTCTCTTGATATGTCATGTGGCTGGTGTTGTGGGCGTTATTCTACGTGGTTAGGAGGTGCACTTCCCGTGATATGTTATGTGGCTGGTGTTGTGGGCGTTATTCTACGTGGTTAGGAGGTGCACTTCCCGTGATATGTTCTGTGGCTGGTGTTGTGGGCGTTATTCAACGTGGTTAGGAGGTGCACTTCTCGTGATATGTTCTGTGACTGGTGTTGTGGGCGTTATTCAACGTGGTTAGGAGGTGCACTTCCCGTGATATGTTCTGTGGCTGGTGTTGTGGGCGTTATTCAACGTGGTTAGGAGGTGCACTTCTCGTGATATGTTCTGCGGCTGGTGTTGTGGGCGTTATTCAACGTGGTTAGGAGGTGCACTTCCCGTGATATGTTCTGTGGCTGGTGTTGTGGGCGTTATTTTACGTGGTTAGGAGGTGCACTTCTCGTGATATGTTCTGCGGCTGGTGTTGTGGGCGTTATTCAACGTGGTTAGGAGGTGCACTTCCCGTGATATGTTCTGTGGCTGGTGTTGTGGGCGTTATTATACGTGGTTAGGAGGTGCACTTCCCGTGATATGTTCTGCGGCTGGTGTTGTGGGCGTTATTCAACGTGGTTAGGAGGTGCACTTCCCGTGATATGTTCTGTGGCTGGTGTTGTGGGCGTTATTCTACGTGGTTAGGAGGTGCACTTCCCGTGATATGTGCTGTGGCTGGTGTTGTGGGCGTTATTATACGTGGTTAGGAGGTGCACTTCCCGTGATATGTGCTGTGGCTGGTGTTGTGGGCGTTATTCTACGTGGTTAGGAGGTGCACTTCCCGTGATATGTGCTGTGGCTGGTGTTGTGGGCGTTATTATACGTGGTTAGGAGGTGCACTTCCCGTGATATGTGCTGTGGCTGGTGTTGTGGGCGTTATTCAACTTGGTTAGGAGGTGCACTTTCCGTGATATGTTCTGTGGCTGGTGTTGTGGGCGTTGTTCAACGTGGTTAGGAAGTGCACTTCTCGTGATATGTCATGTGGCTGGTGTTGTGGGCGTTATTCTACGTGGTTAGGAGGTGCACTTCCCGTGCTATGTTCTGTGGCTGGTGTTGTGGGCGTTATTCTACGTGGTTAGGAGGTGCACTTCCCGTGATATGTTCTGTGGCTGGTGTTGTGGGCGTTATTCAACGTGGTTAGGAGGTGCACTTCCCGTGATATGTGCTGTGGCTGGTGTTGTGGGCGTTATTTTACGTGGTTAGGAGGTGCACTTCCCGTGATATGTTCTGTGGCTGGTGTTGTGGGCGTTATTCAACGTGGTTAGGAGGTGCACTTCCCGTGATATGTTCTGCGGCTGGTGTTGTGGGCGTTATTTTACGTGGTTAGGAGGTGCACTTCCCGTGATATGTTCTGTGGCTGGTGTTGTGGGCGTTATTTTACGTGGTTAGGAGGTGCACTTCCCGTGATATGTTCTGCGGCTGGTGTTGTGGGCGTTATTCAACGTAGTTAGGAGGTGCACTTCCCGTGATATGTTCTGTTGCTGGTGTTGTGGGCGTTATTTTACGTGGTTAGGAGGTGCACTTCCCGTGATATGTTCTGTGGCTGGTGTTGTGGGCGTTATTCAACGTGGTTAGGAGGTGCACTTCCCGTGATATGTTCTGTGGCTGGTGTTGTGGGCGTTATTCAACGTGGTTAGGAGGTGCACTTCTCGTGATATGTTCTGCGGCTGGTGTTGTGGGGTTATTCAACGTGGTTAGGAGGTGCACTTCCCGTGATATGTTCTGTGGCTGGTGTGGGCGTTATTTTACGTGGTTAGGAGGTGCACTTCTCGTGATATGTTCTGCGGCTGGTGTTGTGGGCGTTATTCAACGTGGTTAGGAGTTGCACTTCCCGTGATATTTTCTGTGGCTGGTGTTGTGGGCGTTATTATACGTGGTTAGGAGGTGCACTTCCCGTGATATGTTCTGCGGCTGGTGTTGGGGGCGTTATTCAACGTGGTTAGGAGGTGCACTTCCCGTGATATGTTCTGTGGATGGTGTTGTGGGCGTTATTATACGTGGTTAGGAGGTGCAGTTCCCGTGATATGTTCTGCGGCTGGTGTTGTGGGCGTTATTATACGTGGTTAGGAGGTGCACTTCCCGTGATATGTTCTGCGGCTGGTGTTGTGGACGTTATTCAACGTGGTTAGGAGGTGCACTTCCCGTGATATGTTCTGCGGCTGGTGTTGTGGGCGTTATTCAACGTGGTTAGGAGGTGCACTTCCGTGATATGTTCTGCGGCTGGTGTTGTGGGCGTTATTCAACGTGGTTAGGAGGTGCATTTCTCGTGATATGTTCTGCGGCTGGTGTTGTGGGCGTTATTCAACGTGGTTAGGAGGTGCACTTCCCGTGATATGTTCTGTGGCTGGTGTTGTGGGCGTTATTCTACGTGGTTAGGAGGTGCACTTCCCGTGATATGTTCTGTGGCTGGTGTTGTGGGCGTTATTATACGTGGTTAGGAGGTGCACTTCCCGTGATATGTGCTGTGGCTGGTGTTGTGGGCGTTATTCTACGTGGTTAGGAGGTGCACTTCCCGTGATATGTTCTGTGGCTGGTGTTGTGGGCGTTATTTTACGTGGTTAGGAGGTGCACTTCCCGTGATATGTTCTGTGGCTGGTGTTGTGGGCGTTATTCTACGTGGTTAGGAGGTGCACTTCCCGTGATATGTTCTGTGGCTGGTGTTGTGGGCGTTATTCAACGTGGTTAGGAGGTGCACTTCCCGTGATATGTTCTGCGGCTGGTGTTGTGGGCGTTATTCTACGTGGTTAGGAGGTGCACTTCCCGTGATATGTTCTGTGGCTGGTGTTGTGGGCGTTATTCAACGTGGTTAGGAGGTGCACTTCCCGTGATATGTTCTGCGGCTGGTGTTGTGGGCGTTATTCAACGTGGTTAGGAGGTGCACTTCCCGTGATATGTTCTGCGGTTGGTGTTGTGGGCGTTATTCAACGTGGTTAGGAGGTGCACTTCCCGTGATATGTTCTGTGGCTGGTGTTGTGGGCGTTATGTTACGTGGTTAGGAGGTGCACTTCCCGTGATATGTTCTGCGGCTGGTGTTGTGGGCGTTATTCAACGTGGTTAGGAGGTGCACTTCCCGTGATATGTTCTGTGGCTGGTGTTGTGGGCGTTATTTTACGTGGTTAAGAGGTGCACTTCCCGTGATATGTTCTGCGGCTGGTGTTGTGAGCGTTATTCAACGTGGTTAGGAGGTGCACTTCCCGTGATATGTTATGTGGCTGGTGTTGTGGGCGTTATTCAACGTGGTTAGGAGGTGCACTTCCCGTGATATGTTCTGCGGCTGGTTTTGTGGGCGTTATTCAACGTGGTTAGGAGGTGCACTTCCCGTGATATGTTCTGCGGCTGGTGTTGTGGGCGTTATTCAACATGGTTAGGAGGTGCACTTCCCGTGATATGTTCTGTGGCTGGTGTTATGGGCGTTATTTTACGTGGTTAGGAGGTGCACTTCCCGTAATGTGTTATGTGGCTGGTGTTGTGGGCGTTATTTTACGTGGTTAGGAGGTGCACTTCCCGTGATATGTTCTGTGGCTGGTGTTGTGGGTGTTATTCTACGTGGTTAGGAGGTGTACTTGCCGTGATATGTTCTGCGGCTGGTGTTGTGGGCGTTATTCAACGTGGTTAGGAGGTGCACTTCCCGTGATATGTTCTGTGGCTGGTGTTGTGGGCGTTATTCAACGTGGTTAGGAGGTGCACTTCCCGTGATATGTGCTGTGGCTGGTGTTGTGGGCGTTATTCTACGTGGTTAGGAGGTGCACTTCCCGTGATATGTTCTGCGGCTGGTGTTGTGGGCGTTATTCAACGTGGTTAGGAGGTGCACTTCCCGTGATATGTTCTGTGGCTGGTGTTGTGGGCGTTATTCAACGTGGTTAGGAGGTGCACTTCCCGTAATGTGTTCTGTGGCTGGTGTTGTGGGCGTTATTCTACGTGGTTAGGAGGTGCACTTCCCGTGATATGTTCTGTGGCTGGTGTTGTGGGCGTTATTTTACGTGGTTAGGAGGTGCACTTCCCGTGATATGTGCTGTGGCTGGTGTTGTGGGCGTTATTCTACGTGGTTAGGAGGTGCACTTCCCGTGATGTGTTATGTGGCTGGTGTTGTGGGCGTTGTTCTACGTGGTTAGGAGGTGCACTTCCCGTGATATGTCATGTGGCTGGTGTTGTGGGCGTTATTCTACGTGGTTAGGAGGTGCACTTTCCGTGATATGTTCTGTGGCTTGTGTTGTGGGCGTTATTTTACGTGGTTAGGAGGTGCACTTCCCGTAATGTGTTATGTGGCTGGTGTTGTGGGCGTTATTCTAGGTGGTTAGGAGGTGCACTTCCCGTGATATGTTCTGTGGCTGGTGTTGTGGGTGTTATTCAACGTGGTTAGGAGGTGCACTTTCCGTGATATGTTCTGTGGCTGGTGTTGTGGGCGTTATTTTACGTGGTTAGGAGGTGCACTTCCCGTGATATGTGCTGTGGCTGGTGTTGTGGGCGTTATTCTACGTGGTTAGGAGGTGCACTTCCCGTGATATGTTCTGTGGCTGGTGTTGTGGGCGTTATTTTACGTGGTTAGGAGGTGCACTTCCCGTGATATGGTATGTGGCTAGTGTTGTGGGCGTTATTCAACGTCGTTAGGAGGTGCACTTCCCGTGATATGTTCTGTGGCTGGTGTTGTGTGCGTTATTATACGTGGTTAGGAGGTGCACTTCCCGTGATATGTTCTGTGGCTGGTGTTGTGGGCGTTATTTTACGTGGTTAGGAGGTGCACTTCCCGTGATATGTGCTGTGGCTGGTGTTGTGGGCGTTATTATACGTGGTTAGGAGGTGCACTTCCCGTAATGTGTTCTGTGGCTGGTGTTGTGGGCGTTATTCTACGTGGTTAGGAGGTGCACTTTCCGTGATATGTTCTGTGGCTGGTGTGGGCGTTACTCAAGGAATGGAACAAAGGTGCTGTTGTCATCAGTGTAGATACGAGCTTTAGGGCGTCGTAGGTGGGATCAAACTGCACTGTATAGTGTATAGTGAATATATGGTATTGTTTTGCAGGGTGTGCACAGTTGTGTCCTGTTTCATGGAGTCCAAATGTGCAAGGCATCCTGTCGGGAGAACGCTGTGAGTCATATCCGTTCCCAAGTGCAATGTGCTGCCGTGAATTCTAAGTTAGCGATATACATCTGTGTCGGTCTCTGTTGCTAGTTACGTTTGGCAGTCTGAATTTACTCTCGAAACTGGTCGAACTGGTCAAACCTGCCGCAGCTGAGCCACGCACACGACTGGCACACCCCCGACTTTGTCTCATTTGGACCATTGTATCACCGTTTCGCTCTCTTCTGCCTGTTTTTATCGATCTATTTTGATTTATTTCGCTCTGTAGCGGTCTCCTGGGTTCCGGTCCCGGTCCGATATTTTCCTGTGGGTGAGTAGCGCGAGGCGCCCCGCCCTGCTGCACGCGACTGGCGACTCACCTGGCCCGTGTGGTCTGACCGGTTCCCGCCGCATGACGTCACTGGTCACGTGACTGACGGCTCACCTGGCCCCGGTGATCAGACCGGTCCAGGCTGTGTGACGTGAATGGTCACGT
>JAXIVJ010010188.1:0-48201 GCA_036785665.1 Chirona hameri
CGTTTATGGCCCTATAGACGCCGATACAGTCGCGGCGCGCAACGAGGTCGCGTATACCACACCATCCCAGCGACTCCACGACCGGTGAGATATGATCACGGCCCCGCGCACCCGAGACGATCCTTGCCGCGAAATTTATCACCTTTTGTACCCGGCTGAGGTGGCAGGCAGCGGCCCCCGCCCCGAGGTGGTGACGAATTTTATACAGACAGAACAGGATGGAGTTGCACTTTTTGACTAAATTGGAAATGTGCTCCTCCCAGGACAAGTTACGGTCCATGGTGACCCCCAGCATCTTCACGGACGGCAAGGGATTGAGTGTGTGGTTGGAGATGTTGAGCTGAAAGGATGGAGTCTTTTTAAGAGCTTGAGGAGTACCGACAAGGAGGAGGGTGGTCTTAGTGGGGTTCATCTTTAAGGAGTTGGCAGTGAAGTAGGATTGGACCGCAATGATGGTATCCTCCTGTCGGGATTCTAGTAGGGATAGGTGTGCTGGGAAGGCGGAGTCGAGGAGCTGGGTGTCGTCTGCGTAGGACACCAAACGCCCGTGAGGAAGGTACGATGCAAGGTCGTTCGTGAAGATGCTGAAGAGGATTGGGCCCACGAGGGACCCCTGAGGGACCCCGTGGGATAAGGGAAGGGATAGTGATCCGCCTCTCACCACCTGCCGCCGTCCATCGAGGTAACTCCGGAACCATCGGGGATCGATACCGTACCACTGTAGCTTGGTCAGGAGGACATCGTGGTCAACGCTGCCAAAGGCTCTACTAAGGTCGACGGAGGTGACGGCGACGACATGTCCCGCGTTGATCTGGCGCGTCATCCATTCCACAGCGTCGACCACGGCGTCCTCCGTCGAGTGGCACGGCCTGTACGCGTATTGTGAAGGCGCCAACAGGCTGTGGGAAACTAGATGCGCCGACAACTGCGTACTTACAACCTTCTCGCATAATTTTGACAACACTGATAAAATCGTTATTGGCCTAAAATTGCCAGGAGCGTCGCGAGGCCCAGATTTATGAAGAGGAAGAACTGAGGCAATTTTCCAGTCACTTGGGAAGACGCAAGTGATGACAGAAGTGTTGACGAGATGAAACAAGTGAGGCCCTAAGACAGCGAAACAGTTTTTCAATGCAAGCAGCGGCACACCATCGAGTCCAACAGCCCTAGAAGAGGACAGTTCTTTCAAGGCTCTAGAAAGCATGAGTAAGGTCACCGGTTGTAAGACTAGCCGGGCTGTGGTGACGCACGGGGGTCTCGGAGGAAGAGGTGGCACGCTGTAGCAGCCGGCTGCCAGCTCGGCAGCTATCTTAGGCCCGACTGAGGCGAAATGGTGATTGAAGTCGTCAGCTCGGCCCATCGGCATATCCTCGGCGCCGCCACCTCCCCCTCTCGTGGGTCGAAGGGCGAACTCACAGATCCCGCGCCAGAAATTCGCACGATCAGACAGCATGGTCGCGCACAGAAAGTCGCGTTTCGCCTGGGCACAGCAACTCTTAACCCGGTTTCGGAGCCGCCGATACTCGATAAGGGCGGTCTCCGTACCGTACCTGTGCCATTCCCGGTAGGCCCGGTCGCGCTCACGCATTACACAGCGCAGCTCGTGGTTACCCTCCAACCACGGGCAGCGTGGGCGACGTGGGGTCACAGTTTTCAGGGGACAGTGCACATCGATGGCAGACGACCATACGCGCATGAACGCCTCCAACTTTCCCTCGATGTCAGCGGCCCGGTATAACAGGTCCCAGTCTGACAGCAGCAGATGTAAACTGAGCGCGTCCCAATCTACTTTGCGCCAGGGGCGAGCTCGGAAAGGAGTAGGACGCGAGTGCTGACGCCTGAAGGGCGCGCGAAGAATGGTGGTGAGGTGGTCTGCAATCGGTACCGGTGGCACCGAGACGGCGCTGTCCAGATCCGGCATACTGGTGATTATATAGAGAGGTCCTTTGGAGGTCAGAAAGGCCACCGAAGGACAGAGGGGTACCCTCTGGAAGTGTAGCAGGCCGGTTTCTCGGTGCCCAAGCGGGGCGCGGCCTTCGGCAGTCGCAGTCAGAGAGAGGAGAAGTAATCAGTCAGAGAGAGGAGAAGAGTCCAGTTGAGAGGAGAAGTAATATTTGCACAGTAAAAGAAACAGTGAGAAGCGGAACAGCAGACTTGCTTGGTCGGGCGCCGTCCGCAATCTGCTCTCTCTCGCCGCGACTGAGCCGAGCTAACCTCGGCTCCGTCCGGCACATCGCGGTGATTGGTTACACACATTTCAGACTACACGTAGAGGCACACGATAGGTTACTCATTAGGAATTTCACTATACGTAGTAACACACGATTGGCTAGATTTTAGCTCCACCTCCAGGAAGTTATGCAGACAGGTCTCGTGATGCGGTGGTCTGCGTTTTATGCGTCGTCACGTGTTTAGCCAAAAAACATGTAGATCCCATCCACCGTGACGGAGGCTAAGTGAAGCGTGAGCGGGTCACGTCAACCGTGGAGGGTGTTTATGGGCGATAGGCGTCTGGCGGCGGCTCGCGGCCCGGCGCGGCTCGGCACGGCGCGGCACAGCGCGGCATGAGCAGACTGCGTACTGCAGACTGCAGATAGTCATTGTAAAAAAAATGAAAAATTGGTGTACCTGATGCACAGCTGAAAATAGGGTATAACACAGGCTGGCCGTTACATACCTCCCCCCCTTATATTGACAAGTTATGTGAGCGCCGGCGCCTGATGGGCGGAGGCCTCAGTGACGATGTACAAGAGCGGTTAGGACTAGCGACGGCTCACGACTACAAGAGCACCCGTTGTACATATTGGCTATAAAAGATAAAGAGCGTACCATGTTCCCCATACACTAGAAGACCCTAACTAATACAATAACACTACGGCACGACACGGCGCGGGGTGGGAAAGCTAAAGAGCGTACCATGTTCCCCATACACTAGAAGACCCTAACTAATACAATAACACTACGGCACTACACGGCGCGGGGTGGGACGCGGCGGCTGTGTGCGACGGGGCACTGCACACAACAGAGGACTTCACGGTCCTCGGGGACGCGACGGCACTAGGGGAACGCGGAGCGGCACTAGGGGAACACGGGCGCAATTGGAACGTCGACTGGCCGGTCAACGTCCAGCAAGGGTGTGTGGCCTCACACTTCCAGTTCGGAGAAACGCACAGCTGCTGTCGGTCGGCCACCGAATACGGCCGGACGCGACATCTCTGCCGCAAGCAGTGGAGCAGCGCCCCGGGGGGTCGCGGCGTCCTCGGCGGAGGCAGCTGGCGGGCATTCTGGTCTGGCGGTCCCGATGGGCTGAGTGGCAATGCGAGAGGTTTCAAGTAATTCAATGGCTGGCTCAGGGTTGCCTTGTTGGGTCGGCATGAAGCGAGGTAAGCGATAAGCAGCGAGAGAACGGGGGCAGCAATGTGTAACAATGAAGCATAAGCACACCATAGTGAGCGAACCAATTATTAGGATAAGCATCCATGACATCGAGAATGCGGCGGGGCTGTCATCAGCAACTTCCTCAAGAGGCAGCGACTCGATCCTGTTAAAATACTCGTCAGCGGGCATTCCATCAATGTGCAGCGGCGGTAGTGATGTCCCATTAGACTGTACAGCTGTGGGAATGACGGTAGACCAGTGTGGGTTCCAGATAGGGACATGCGCAGAAGAGTTGCCGAGAGCCATCCAATCATCAAAACTGCAGTTATTGCCCTCATTTTTGGTGCCCTGGAACACAATGACAGTTCATATTATATCGCACCCGGGAACATGCAGTCCAATGCGAATATAACGAAACTATGGACGGCAGGTAACCAATCTGATGAAACACTTATTCCACGGTGATTCAAAATGTCAAATGAGCGCTGGTTGACAGCGTCATCATTCGGACTGCTAGCCCGGACAGCTAGACAGTCGTTGTCAGATTGGGCCTTTAGTCGTTTGTCTGTCGTCCGGTCACAGGAACTGTCAAGTCGTCTCTTACGAACATACGGTCTGGTATGTACGTAGCTGTACCCTTCGGGAGGTTCACCGGGTCTCTGTGACCTGAGGTCATACCGATGACTCCTCCGTGGCAGCTGTGATAACGGGCCATGCTCTCCACTATCCGGTGATTGTGGGGAGTAAACAGTGGGGTTACCTGTTGCTACTGAAGGGTTCTCAGAGGTCGGAGCAGGCTCCTCTCTCTGCAGTTCCGTGGCACGTTCTTCGTTGTCTACATTTCTACTCACCTCAGCTGGTGGGTGAACTTGAGTTTCCATGGAGGAGTACCAAGGCCGGTCGCAGTAAGGCAACCGGGCAGCGCGCATTGGCTGCTCCCGCAGCGGCTCGCTCTCAGGGCGAATACTCACCTGAATCGGACGTCTGGTGGTATCATAAGTGCGGTTCCATACGTCACCTTCTTCTCTATGACGTAGGTTTTCTGAATGAACTATTTTTGTTTTGGACGTTTGCATGTTTTTAATGCAGTAGTTTTCTTGCCCGAATTTTGATACTATGCGGAAGTAATTCTTCCATGGCAAAGTGAATTTCGACGTGTCACCTGGATGAACAGAGGGATCAAAATAGAATACTGGGTCACCTGGCTTGAAGTCTGAAGGTGTGGCGTGCTGGGCTATAAGAGCTTTGTTGTGATCACGTGACTGTTGCATGTTTTGGACGACCTGTGAATACGCATTGTGCAAGTGCTCGAACATAACGGGCACATAGTCTTCTCCAGCGTATCTAAGACGGGGCTGAAGCAGTGTGTCGACTGGTAGCACCGGGTCACGTCCGTACATTATGAAGTAAGGGGAATACTTAGTAGACTCGTTTTTACTCACGCGATAGGCACCTAAACATGGTTGCAGAATCTGATCCCATTTTGTCTGGTTTTCGCTAATTTGTTTTTGAATCATGTCATTCATACACCGATGAAAACGCTCAGTTTTGCCATTTGACTGGGGGTGGTAACTCGAAGTGCGCACTCTAGAAATGCCTAATTCTGTGTTGACTATTTTCAAAAGAGCATTGCAATACTCGGTGCCTTGATCACTAATGATAGCCTGGGGGCATCCATGCCGTGGGATAAATTCTTCTAACAACAATTTTGCTATGCTGACTGCTGATTTGTCTGGGATGGCCCATGCTTCCGGCCAGCCACTGAAATGATCAACGATGGTACACACATATTTGTTTCCTTGATCAGAAATGGGAAATGGACCACACGTGTCAATGCCTATAATTTCCATTGGTGCTGACGGCATTGGCATGTCTTGCATGGGGCGTCTTTCTCGGCTCAATTTCTTTCTGTTGCAAGTTTCACATGATTGCACATATTGGACGACGTCCTTAAGAACCGAGGGCCAAAAATAGGATTTTAGTAATTTGTCTGTAGTCTTTTCAATGCCTAAATGTCCTCCAAGGTAGCCATCATGCGTGCCTTCCAGCACCATTTTTCTGAACTGGGGTGGTAACACAAGCTGCATTTTTGTATGCGATCGAGTCTTTGTACCTTTTTCTAAATGATACAGCAATTCTTCTTCCAAACAATACTTTGTATTGTTTGGCGTTTCTCCAGACTGGAGCTCGATGATGATTTGTTGCAGCTCTGGATCATTTTGTTGTGCAAGCTTAAGGCTTTGGGAATCAATTTTGTGATAGTCTAACGGATGTATTGCAGCAGCGGATTGTTCTTCTGGCTCGGTTTCGGCACGGCGGCCGTTGTCGATTACATTAACATCGGAACAGTCTACTGCGTTAATGTTCGTGGCATCGCCTCTCCAATCAAGATGCTCATTGTCCGTCAAATCTTGTTCGACGGGGGTATTGTGTAAACGTGATAACATATCTGCAGCAACATTTTGAGGGCCTGAAATGTACTCTATTTGGCAACCATATTCTCCCAGAATGATGGCCCAACGCTGAATACGAGGGTTTTTCATTTCGCTAGTGAACAAATGTTTTAACGGCTTGTGGTCTGTATAGACGGTAATATCTGTTCCGATAACAATAGGACGAAGTTTTTCCAAACTGTAAATGATAGCGTACGCTTCGCGTTCGATAGTCGGCCATTTTAGTTTTTGGTCAGAAAACTGATGTGATATGTACTGAATCGCGCGGTTTTCCCCATCTTGTTCCTGCATCAAAACGGCACCCAACGCATACTGAGACGCGTCGGTGTATAGCTTGAAGGGTTTCGAAATGTCTGGAAAGGCTAAAATTGGCGCCTCTAGTAAAGACTGCTTGAGCGTTTCAAAGCTTTTCTGCGTTTCGGCCGTCCAATGAAATTTTGCGTTTTTGCGAGTCAGAGCGTTTAGGGGTTTTGCTATTTTACTGAAATTTGGTACGTACTTCCTGTAGTATGATGCCATGCCTAGGAAACTTCGAATATCTCTAATGGTCTGGGGAGGTTGCATGTTTTGCATAGCAGCGACTTTTCCAGGGTCAACTGAGATACCAATATCTGAGATAATGTGACCTAGATAGTTTAGTTCTTTTTTGATGAATTCACACTTTGATATTTTTAGTTTTAACTGTGCCTTCTGCAGCCTTTCGAATACTTCTTCGAGGTGTGCAATATGGTCCTCAAACGTTTCACTGAACACAATAATGTCGTCAACAAATGCAAGGGCAAAATGACGCACATCACCAAGCACTGCATTCATGCAATTTTGGAACACAGCTGGAGACCCAGTAAGTCCATAACAAAGTCTATTGTGTTCGAAAACTCCTGCATCTGTGCCAAAAGCTGTCTTCTCTTTGTCTTCTTCCCTAATGGGGATTTGCCAAAAACCCGATTTCATGTCCAGACATGATCGAAACTTTGATTTTCCGAGCGCAAAGAAAATGTCATCTGCTGAAGGAATACTAGCTGCTGGACGGATTGTGATTGCATTCAGTTTTCTAAAGTCAATGCAAAGTCTAATCGTACCATCTTTCTTTGGTACTAAAATGACTGGTGACATCCAAGGTGAGTTACTTCGTCGAATGATATTGGCCGCTAGCATTTCCTGTACTTGTTTTTCTAGTGCTTCTCTGTACGCTAAAGGCGGGCGTCGGGGATGCTGATATGTGGGGGGGGGGGGTGGTCCTGAGTGTTGATCCTCATTTCAGTTACATTTGTTGTTGTCAGCTCTATATCAGTTTGAACAAAAATGTCTAAATGTTTTGTCAAAGTTTCTGTCAGTTTTTGGCGCTGTTGCTCCGGCACGTGGCTCAAGTTGAAAGCATCTAGTTTGTTTGACGGTGTGCTATTGGCTGTTGTCTCTTCACTTGTTGTTACTGCTGAAACGTTTGAGCTTTGCTCCTTGTCTTCAAATTTGGAAGCGATTCCCAGCACTAGACCTTTTCGAAAATGCATAAATCGCCCAGTTTCATTCACAATAGCCCACGGTATGTGTTTGTTTTTAGAAAGTTTGACGACTGCGTTTGGCAGCAAGATACCGGGCTCGTCTTCAAAGCATGGAGATGATGGGAGCTGTGAGACTACAAAATTTTCGCCAGGGTGCTTTTTCTTTGAAATAAAGCACTTGATCTGCAAGTCCGAACGAGGGAAGATGTCTACATCCTCCGCTAGTCTCACAAGATTTGTTTCTTTCCTGCGCTCCTTACCAACTTTTTCTTTCAGAGGGTAGACCGTGTTGCCGATAATCAGAGTCTGATGTTCGAAGTCTAACAGCGCTTTTCGAGAGTTCAAAAAGTCTACTCCCAGGATCATATCATGATTGAAATCTGCTACCACGATAAAGTCGTGATACATACGAACTTTTCCCAACGTAATGCGTATTTTGACTGACCTTGTTGCTTTCAGGTGATGACCTGTTGCCGATATCAAAGTAATTTTCGATGTTTGAGCTGGTTTAACGAGCTGGGGGTCTAAAAGTTTCACGAATTCTTCACTAACTAGTGACAGCTGTGAGCCTGTGTCCAAAAGGGTGCGAAATGGGTGGGTTCCTATCGTGATGTCTATATATGGGCATTTTTCACTTACTTTCAAAACGTACGCAGTCTCCGGCGTTTCATCCGTCTGTTCTGTGTGAGGCCTTACTAGTTTCCCTGCTGCTGCGATCCGCGAGGTGGCCTTCCTTGGGGCTGGTTACCCGTTTGGTGAGGCTGGTTGGACGCTGCCAGCCTTCTTCTACACACACGCTGCACATGACCAACAATGCCACAAAAATAGCAGATTGGCCTGTCATCCGGGGTCCACTGGTACGGCAATTGGGCTCGGTTGTTGCGTTGTCTGTTTCTGTTCTGGTCATTGAATGGCGGTCGTGGCGGGGGCTGTGAGAAACGGGGAGGCGGCGGTCCACGGTTGTCAGAAGTCCAGTCGGGGTGAGTGTCAGGGCGCTGATATTGTTGTGGCTGTTGTGGCTGTACTTGGAATGGCTCGGTTTGTCTTTCTACCAATATTTTAAGCAGTTCTTTTACCTCACCTAGCTCATTGTTTGGTGGCGGGGCTGTCACAGCGTTGCAGTCCATAGGCTCGGTACGGGAGTTGTCCCGATACATTTTAATTTCCGTCATGAGTTTCAACTGGTCCATGGCTATGCGGTAAGCGTCAGTGAGCGTCTTTGGTCGCCGGCTAGCTACGCGTTCCTGTAGTTTCCGGTCCGTCATGCCGTTAATAAATGTCCAAGCTATCGCCTCTATAACGTTGGACTCCTCTAGTTTACTCCGATGTGCTTGTCGTGCTAGTGTCTGAAGGCGCTCTGCATACTGCGGGATGGATTCGTTCGGTCGTTGAGTGAAGGTCTGCAGCTTTTGTTTGGCTGTGTCGGAGTCGTCAAGGTAATGATAACGTTGCACCATCAGTCCTTTGAGATGTGGCCATGAGTCAAGGGTGGGAGCGACGTCACGGTAGTAGTCCAGTGCGGAACCTTTAAGTAGCTGTGAGGCAGCCCATAATGTCTGTTTCTCGTCTCGGTCAACTTCCATATAGACGTTGTCAACTTCAGCAACCCATTTTCCAAATTGATCACCGTTAAGCCCGTCAAACTGGTTTTTGCGTCCGATAGAGTGAGCGAGCGTCAATTGGTTGCCAAGGGCACTCATGCCTTTTACAATAGTGTCAAGAGAGGCACCCAGGGGGGCGGCATGCTGAGAAGGCAGTTCGGGAGGTGGGGTCATTGTATTACTTTTGTGAACTCTCTTTAAACTTTTAATAAATAGTTACCTTTCGAACTTAACGGGACAGAAAATAAAAAATAAAAAATAGAGATGTGAGAGGCCAGTACCTTTAGTGCTGAACCGAGGACGCGGGGCCAGTCGGTGTTGTCAGCGCGGCGCGGGAAACAGGCGTGTCCCAGTCGTCGGTGTCGAAATCGTCGTCAATCGGCGGGTACGTGCCGGTCTTGCGGGAGCAGTTGTGGGCTGTGCACTGAGCGGGTGCAGCGTCGCTGCACTGTAGCAAGCTCAGACAGGCGGGAGCGTCGGAGGAGTCAGCCAGATGGCAGGTGAGGCAGAGAGATGAAGGCGATGCGGAGGTCTTCTGTGACAACAGAGGCAGCACCAGCGGAGGCGGTCCGTCTGAGGTGGCCGTCTGTGTTGGCGTCACGGGCAGATGTGTGCCGATCACGGAGGCGTTGATCTTGGTGGCGCTGATCTTGAAGGCGCTGGTAACAGCAGCGGGTCGCGGGCGAGTCTGGCGCTCGTTCAGGAGCGACTCACGCACAGATGTGGCCCGATGCTCGATGAGAGAGCGTGGGGTGGTCACAGTTGGGTGGCCGCGGCGAGATGGCTGGCTTCCTGGCTTGCAGGCGGTAGCTGCCTGTCGAATCCGTAGGAGGCGGTGACGGTCCTTGGTCAGGCCGACGTACTGAGTGCCAGAACCGAGAAGGCCGCAGCAGCGATGTAGACACAAAGCGCAAGAACAGCGGTGAAAATTTGCGGTCTAAGTGGTGCAGAGATCGCACTTGCAGAGGTGGCAGAGGCCGCAGTCGGTGCAGAAATACGCCTTACTGTCAGCGTGGCAGGGGCAGCCACGACAGAGAGTACGGGCAGTGATGTACTCACGATGATAACGGCAGATCCGATGAATGATATCTTCGAATGTGGATCCGAAGATGCTGATGTTGCCGATCAGCTCTCAGCACAAGCAGTCACCGTTGGCCAGAGAGTCGAGCTCGGCGGGTGAGAGCGTCTTGGACTCGGTGTTGACGGGCTCGAGCGGCACGGCAGTCTGGATCTGGTAGCCGGAAGACGTAGCAGGAAACATCAGCTCAGGCAGGCAGAGTAGAAGTAGAAGCAGAAGTAGTCGGGCGTGAAGTCTAAGTGGAGAACTCGGTCATCCGGGTCACGCGGCACCAGTGTAGCAGGCCGGTTTCTCGGTGCCCAAGCGGGGCGCGGCCTTCGGCAGTCGCAGTCAGAGAGAAGTCCAGTTGAGAGGAGAAGTAATATTTGCACAGTAAAAGAAACAGTGAGAAGCGGAACAGCAGACTTGCTTGGTCGGGCGCCGTCCGCAATCTGCTCTCTCTCGCCGCGACTGAGCCGAGCTAACCTCGGCTCCGTCCGGCACATCGCGGTGATTGGTTACACACATTTCAGACTACACGTAGAGGCACACGATAGGTTACTCATTAGGAATTTCACTATACGTAGTAACACACGATTGGCTAGATTTTAGCTCCACCTCCAGGAAGTTATGCAGACAGGTCTCGTGATGCGGTGGTCTGCGTTTTATGCGTCGTCACGTGTTTAGCCAAAAAACATGTAGATCCCATCCACCGTGACGGAGGCTAAGTGAAGCGTGAGCGGGTCACGTCAACCGTGGAGGGTGTTTATGGGCGATAGGCGTCTGGCGGCGGCTCGCGGCCCGGCGCGGCTCGGCACGGCGCGGCACAGCGCGGCATGAGCAGACTGCGTACTGCAGACTGCAGATAGTCATTGTAAAAAAATGAAAAATTGGTGTACCTGATGCACAGCTGAAAATAGGGTATAACACAGGCTGGCCGTTACAGAAGCCAGAGACGCCCTCTGGAGGTCAAATGCCAGAGGTCCCCTGCAAGGGCGTAGGCAAGGGGGAGGGGGGGGGGGGGGGGCAAGGGGACCATGCCCCCCCCCCCCTGTTGGCCAGGCGGGCCCCTCTGGCGACCGAGCGAGGGCCCCCTGGGGATGAAGGCCCCAGTGTTTTGGATGGCGTCAGGCGCCCGCGAAACGCCTTACGTCGCATAAAAGAACGCCCACCAACCTAAACAAATCGTAACACGAATAAATAACCACTTGCTTGTCTGTTAAAGGAAATAGTTCACCTTCAACATGGGTTTTGAACTGAAATAGCAGTTTTGTAGCTCGTGTTGAGAAATCCTTATCTGGAACTTTTCTTGGCTGAAAAGACTCTCCAGCCGAAGATATTTGACTTTTTGGCGAAGGAATACGGCGCATATATGATGTACCGTACCGTCTGAAAGTGCCAGCACTGCCATGGAGCATGCGCAGACCAATAACGCACACCATAAAATCAATAATTTACAACCTTCTGTCCTGAATTGGCGCGATGTGGGACCATTTTTTAAAAGAAAAAAAGAAACTGTATTAAAAAATATAATAAAATCGTGTTCTGAAAAAAATTCCGAAGGTGAACTATTTCCTTTAAAGGCATGTATATGTAAATACGTACAAAAGGGCCCAGACAATGTGGAGAGGGTCATCTATCAGCTTTTAAAGGGCCCTGCCGATCTGCAGATAGCCCCCTGCCGGCATTTAGAGGGCCCTGTCGGTTGTAGAGGGCCCTCTGCCGGCATTTATAGGGCCCTGCCGATCTGTTGAGGGTCCCTGCCGATATGGAGAGGGCCCTCTGCCGGCCTTTAGAGTGCCCTCCCGATCTGTAGATCAACCTGCTAATATGTAGAGGGCCTCTGTCGGCATTTAGAGGGCCCTGCCGACCTGTAGAGGGTCACGGATGCTTTAGAGGGTCCTTCCGGACTTTGAGGGCCCTTCCGGCCTTTGAGGGCCCTTCCGACTTCTAGAGGGCCCTGTCAACCTTTAGAGGGCCCTGCCGTCCTTTAGAGGGCCCTGCCGATCTGTATATCGCCCTGCCAATCTGCAGAGCGCCTCTGCCGGCGTTTAGAGGGCCCTGCGCCGACCTGTAGAGGGCCCTCTTCCAGCCTTTTGGGGCCTTGTCGATCTGCAGAGTGCCGCAGCCAATCTATAGAGGGCTCTCTGTCGGCCTTTAGATGTCCCTGCCGGCCTTTAGAGGGCCTTTCCGGCCTTTGGAGGGCCCTTCCGGCCTTTAAGAGGGCCCTGTCGGCCTTTAGATGGCCCTGCCGGCCTTTAGAGGGCCCTTGTCCACCTGCAGAGAGCCCTGCTGACATGTAGAGGGCCCTCTTCCAGCCTTTAGAGGGCCCTGCCGACCTGTAGAGGGTCCTCTTCCAGCCTTTAGAGGGCCCTGCCGACCTGTAGAGGGCCCTCTTCCAGCCTTTAGGGGCCCTGTCGATCTGCAGTGTCCCAGCCAATCTGTAGAGGGCCCTCTACTGGCCTTAAGAGGGCCCTGCCGATATGTAGAGGGCCCTCTGTCGGCCTTTAGAGGGCCCTGCCGATCTGCAGATGGTCATCTGCCGGCCTTTAGATGCCCCTGCCGATCTGTAGAGGGCCTTTGCTGTCCTTTAGTCCTGCGGTGGTAGAGGTGGTCTGCCGGTCGAGCGCCGGTGAGGCTCTCGACGGAAGACCAGCCAAAGCTCTCATTGTTTTTAAGTGTATGCTAGTAACGTCTGAGGGGAGTACAAGGCTTTGACAATGTACGAGTTTTAACCCCGCATTGACTGGGGTCTCAGCCGAACGCCATTGGATGGGGTGGCGTTTTTCGCCCCCCCCCCCCCTGGTTATCTTCCGAACCAATAACCGCAGCGTCGACCTGCAGTGGTAGCCAAAGATCTCGTCCGGACACTCATCCGGACAAACACGTTGGCCCGTTCTTCCCTGAGCGACCCCCACCCCCCCCCCCCCCCCCCGTGGAAATCTTCATCCTTCTACGATTTTGAATTAGAAGCGCCTTGCCGAGACAAACACGGTGCCGTACAAAAATAGTGCCTTATCTTCATTAGGTAAAAAGTTATTTGCGTAAAACTGTTTTGCCAAAAAATTTGTTTACATTTGATGACCTCTGGAGCCTAAAATATTGGCCTGAGCTCAAATTTGAGGACATAAATGGAGATTGAATATTTCAAGAGCTTTCGATTGCTGTTTCCGTTTGTTCCTAGCTATCATAGTTCCCGAGATATTTGGGGGTTTCTGGAGCAAAGTCCTAAAACTGGAAAATCTGGCCTTTGATGACCTCCGGTGACCTCAATATTGACCTGACCTAAAACAAAACGGATATAGCTTCCTTAGAGCTTGTCTCGAGCTATCTAACGCCTTGTCGTTACGTCTTCCGCTTGTCGTTACGTTGCGTGGTTTTCGAGATCTTTGGCGGGGGGCGGAATCCCCCCCCCCCCCCCACCAGGACGTGCAATTATCAGAGGCCCTCCAGGGCGCGTGTTAAGATATGATTATATCGTGTTGTAGAAACCCCTCGTATCACAATGTGGTGTATTTTTTAAAGAAAACTTATAAGCAAACGGTATTCAAAGCTTTCTGTAAGTCAAGATATAAGGAGTATGTTATTTCGTTATTTTGTAGAGATTGTGTAACTTCATCGTACATGTGCACAATCAGCATGTACGTTCTTTGTTGTTTCCTCAATCCGAATTGAAGAAGATTCAGGATATTATTTTGATTAACCCGCGCCCCGCTGGAGGTGGCAGAATATGCACCCCCCCCCCCTCCCCTCCCTGATTTTCTCAATAACTTGAAAACAATTATAGGTATCGACTTTAACCTTTCAGTAACTTATGCTGCATCCATTCTACGTCTTATTACAACATTTCAATGCAAATGGTGGAGTGCTTTGGGAGATAATAGTGACGTTTTAATCACGTCATGTCATGCCATTTTTGGTTTAAAAAAAAAATGTTTGAAAAATCGTAGACAATCGAATTTTAAAGCAAATTGCAAATACAAAACGCCTAAAGAAAGGAAATAACATTATATTGAAATGGCTGTCGCGGATTTTCGAAATTTGTAGTTTTTGACTCCCAAAAATAAAAATATATTTGTTCGTTATCGAAAATGATTTGTCACAATATACAACATACTGTACTGTTTTAATTATTTAGAGCCCCCTTTGGCTACGAGGGCCCCTCTGACCCCATTTGCCCCCCCCCCCCCTGGGAGAAATACTGCCCACGCCCCTGGTCCCCTGTAGGCCAGAGGGGGTCCTATGGAGGTCAGAGGTGCCCCTGAAGTCCAGAAGCGGCCCTCTGGAAGCTAGAGGGGAGGTGAGAGGAGCCCTATGGAGGTCAAAGGCCCCTTCTCAAATGAAGGCCCCCAAAATTTCGACTTGCCCTCCCCAGCAACCCCCCCCCCCCCCCCCCCCTGACAAAAATATGTGGCGCCGTCCCTGCTCACAATACAAACACAATAACACGCTAGTCAAAAGCAAATCCTGCTCACAATACAAACACAATAACACGCTAGTCAAAAGCAAATCAAGTGAGCAGTCACATCAAGCCACACGGATCAAACTTGCGCAGACCGGTCATCACTGACGTCATCACTCTGCATTGCAATGAACGCGAGAGAAAACAATTAAGCTTTGAAGGCCGAGCCGACAACACGGGACGGCCGTGACTGCTCAGTGCTGCCATCTACCGCTTAGTAGTTATTATTCCAGCCACATGGTGGCGGTGGTGACGGAAGTGGCGATTCTGTCCTGTCCGGGAAAGTCGCTTCTTCCCCGCCCGGTGGCCGTCACTGTGAGTCTGTGATGATGTGCAGGTGCCCGTCTCTTCTGCAATAGGTATTCTCCAGACTCCAACCTCAGGCAGGGGTGTAGGTTCCCATTCAGTTGAGGGGATTCAGCCCCCCCCCCCCCAACTGGGGCTTCAGCCCCCCAACTTTGACGAAGAAGTGGGCAAATCCGGGGAGAAATCTGCATTTTGTGGATTTTGATGGTACCTATTAAGCGATTTTTCCCAGTTCAGCTCCCCCCCCCCCCCCCCGCCCCACCTCCCAACTTGTCTGGAGCAGCTACGCCCCTGACGTCAGGTCAAATATCCTTTCAATTCATCCGCGTGGCAATTGAAGAAGGCTCTTTTGGCGCTCACCACGGTCCATGACTAGCCGTCTGGAAGCCGCGCGCGGCCTCCAGACGGCTCACCACGCGTGGCCTCCAGACGGCTCACCACCTCACCACGCGTGGTGAGGTGGCAAAAATACGTACATTTCCCAAATCTCAATAACCTGCGCTATGAAAAGTAATTTGCGGATTTAACTCTTAAGAAATGTTCAATGGTGAAGGTTGCTTAGCCTTTCTTTAAAATAAGAAAATACTATAATTTTGACTAATTTCAGACATTTGCATGGCCTGGATGCCCGCCTGGATCTGCACCTGCGCCATTAGGAAGCTGATGGACTAATTTGTATTACCTTTTATATAAATTTATATTTTAGAATTGCTGTTTTCCAGAGCGAACGAGTCTAGACGTCAACTTTGCCTGTGTTCCGACGTTTGCCGGGACAGGGGTGGTAAAAGTGCTTTGAGTGGCCCCGACCAAAAGTGGCACATACAAAAATGACCCCAGCACAGCTGGGGTCATTTTTTACTTCACATGAATACCCTAACACCTGGCTGCATGCTCACATCATCCCTATATTTTAACCAACGCCGTGACGGGGGGAGTAGACACCCCCCTCAGGGTTTTCGCGGATAGCGGAAAAACGGCGACACGCAACGCCGCCATTTTTGGCACAGCTGTTTGTACATCAATTGTCCACATTATGTTTTTTTTTATTAAATCATCGGGCCATCTTAGGTCAGGTCACCAGACCAGGTCACGTGACCCCACCTCCCAAAAAACTTGTGTCACAGTTTTGAGATGATCGGTTTTACACTTACAGGATTTCATAAGGTCACATATATCTACAATTCGTTGATCTTGGATTTTTAATATCAGCGACCTAAGGTCGGTTTAATTTCTTGACCTCCCCATTATAAGTCTAAGGGGAAATATTAAAATGCTTCCTATTCTAAGGAGACGCAAGATAGCAGTCTAATTCCTTCTGGTTCATGTTATTATAGGAAATTCTTGATGACCTATATAGCCATTTTTGTTCAGTGACTCCTACAGGGTCAGCCGAGGTCAGTGGCGCACGCAGGATTCCATTTCAGGGGGAGGGGGTCAGAGCCCTAAGAGCGGGCCCCCTTGTGTGCGGGCCCCCACCCGTTTTTAGAAAACTTCGCGGATTTCGGTCACTTGATTTTGAGCGGGCCCCCTACAGCATGGGATCTGAGACATGATAATTGTCTTGTCAATGTCGTGTAAGGTGACTGCGTGTGCTACTGATGTGCGAATTTTAGGTGCGTGTGCTACTGATGTGCGGTACAACTGCCGAGAGTTGACGAAATGAGGTCAATGACAACACGCAGTAGTGGTGACTGGTGAACCTGTAGCGACGCTATGTATCGGTCACTAACAATTGCTTCTGATCCAGAAAATGTATATGTATATTGATCAGGTCACCAACACGTCCGAACGGCTCGAGGGTCACGGCAAGAAGGGAGACGCTAGGTGCGTGAGCGCGGAGTCGGACGGAGAAACAGATATTTGAAATGAGAAGTAGGTGCATTGATGAACTTAGGTGAAAATGATAATTAGAATATGAAATAATTAATGAAAGAGAAATACACAGTTGCATGAGATTCTGAAGGTGAATAGGTGAATAATGCATGTATGAATAAGTATTGAGAAAATGGTGCTGCGGCCTAGCGGCCAGCGCACGCACTATTCATGCCGCTGCTGTCGCAGTGGCAGTGGCGGCGCTGCTGTCGCAGCGGCGGCCTAGGCGAGTCACAAGAGGAGCAAGGACGTCAGATGCAATGACTCCTACATTGCTCCCCCCCCCCTAGACGTGTCCACCAAAGGTGACGCGGCGGTAACGCGCCGGCGGTTGCACTGCGCGACCCGAGCGGGTTCGCAAGATGGGGGGGGGGGGGTGGCAGGGCGACGGGAGGCGGAGGCTGGACGACTGGCGTTGGCGTCGCAGCGGGTGCGGCTGCTGGCGATGGCGCTGCCAGCCCGACAGCGGGCGGAAGGCGTGGTCCTGGTTCGGGTTGGGCCGTCTCGCTGTGGTCCGGCGGGCGCAGGAACAGCTCCGGGGTCTGGTGGTGATGGGCCGGGTGCCGCGGCAGGTTGCCGCGCGGTTGGCGACAGGTGGCTGGGGCAGGTGGCGCTGTCGGCGGTGGTGCGTTGTCCAGGTGGGCTGGTTTGACACGGTCCACCGAGACGACGTCGTGCCGGGTATCGCAGTCCACGGTCACCGTCTTCGGGCTCTGTGCCACGATGCGGTAGGGTCCGTCGTACGGCGGAGCGAGCGGAGGCTTCACCGCGTCGTGCCGAACGAACACGTGAGAGGCGTGCTCCAGAGCGCGCGGCACGTAGGGGCGGCCTGCAGCTGTTCGCGGCGCCGTCGGTCGCAGCGCCCTCATGGTGCGCTGCAGGTTGGCCGCGAACGATGCAGGCGTTGGAGGCTCTGTCTTGGCCGGGGCGATGAGCTCGCCGGGCAGACGCAGGGGCGTACCATAGACTAGCTCCGCTGTGCTGCAGCCGATGTCCAGCTTCAGCGCGGAGCGGATGCCGAGCAGCACCAGCGGGAGGGCGTCCGTCCAGCGGGCTGGCGCGGCCGCGCGCAGCGCGGCTTTGAGCTGGTGGTGGAGGCGTTCCACCATGCCGTTGCTCTGCGGGTGGTACGCGGTGGTTCGGCGCCGGGAGCAGCCGAGCAGCGCGGACAGTTCAGCCCAGAGGGCGGACGTGAACTGGCTCCCGCGGTCGGTGGTGATCTCCGCTGGGACGCCGAACCGCGCGATCCACCCGGAGACGAGCGCGCGCGCGACCTCCTATGCCGTGATGCCGCGGAGAGGGATGGCCTCAGGCCATCGACTGAAGCGGTCGACCACCGTCAGAAGGTAGGTGTGGCCCTCGGACGGCGGCAGCGGGCCAACTAGGTCGGCGTGTATGTGGCGAAACCTGTCGGCAGGGGGAGAGAACGGGGCGGGCGGGGCCGAGGTGTGGCGATGAGTCTTGTTCCGCTGGCACGGGACGCAGTTGCGCGCCCAGAGAGCGGCGTCTCTCTTCACAGACGGCCAGACGAAGGGCCGCGTGACGAGCTCCACTGTGGCACGTACACCCGGGTGTGCCAGGTCGTGCACGTGCCTGAAGTAGGCCCGGCGCAGCGGTTCCGGGATCCAGGGACGCGGCATTGCCTGCGACTCGTCGACGACCAGTGTGCAGCCGCTGGGCAGTCTGGCGTCGCGCAGCTTCAGCCCGTGCTCGGTTGAGCGGAAGCGCGCCAGCTCCTCGTCCTCCTGCTGACACTCAGCCAGCGCGTCGAAGTCGTCGACGGACGGGCTGGGTCGTGACAACATGCAACAGACGGCGCGGGACAGCGCGTCGGCGGCGGCGTTGTCGGCGCCAGGGACGTGCCTCACGTCAGACGTGAACTGCAGGATGTAGTCCAGCTGACGTGACTCCCGTGGCGCGTGGCTGTCCGAGGCTGAGGCGATGGCGTGGGTGATCGGCTTGTGGTCGGTGAAGACCACCAGAGGACGTCCTTCGACAGCGTGGCGGAAGTGTTTGATCGCCAGGAAGATGGCCAGCAGCTCCCTGCCGAAGGTGCTGTACCTCGTCTCCGGCTTCCTCAGGCCGCGGGAGAAGAAGCCGAGCGGCTGCCAGGCGCCGTTGGTGTACTGCTGCAGCACTGCTCCGACGCCGGTGGCCGAGGCGTCCGACTGTATGCTCAGCGGAGCGCTGGGCACCTGGTGTGTGATGAGCACTGCTGCAGCCATGGCGTCCTTGCTCCTCTGGAAGGCCTGTTCTGTCTCCTCAGTCCATTCCAGCTGCCTGTCCTGCCTGGAGGTGGACTTCAGGGTCAGGAGCTGGTAGAGCGGCTGCAGGTGGTCCGCAGCGTTCTTCAGGAAGCGATGATAGAATGTCACCATGCCGATAAACTTCCTCAGCTGGCGCTCTGTCTTTGGTGTCGGGTAGATGCTGATCTCTGCCACTTTGCTGGGCAAGGGAGAGATGCCGGCGGCGGAGACGTGGTGGCCGAGGAAGTTCAGCCCCGCCACCCCCAGCAGGCACTTGTCTTTGTTGACCTTGATGCCGTACTGGAAGAGACGGGTGAAGACCTGGTGGAGATGCGGTCGATGCTGGTCAGCTGACTGGCTGGCGACCAGGATGTCATCAATGTAAATGAAGCACCCTGGCACGCCACGCAGCACCTCGTCCATCAGGCGCTGACAGGTCTGGGCAGCGTTGCGGAGGCCGAACTGCATCATTGGCGCTTCAAACATGCCGAACGGAGTGGTGAGGGCTGTCTTGGGGATGTCGGAGGGTTCTACAGGGATCTGATGAAAAGCTCTCTTTAGGTCCAGTTTGGAAAATATTTGGCATCCGTGGAGTTCAGCGGAGAAACAGATATTTGAAATGAGAAGTAGGTGCATTGATGAACTTAGGTGAAAATGATAATTAGAATATGAAATAATTAATGAAAGAGAAATACACAGTTGCATGAGATTCTGAAGGTGAATAGGTGAATAATGCATGTATGAATAAGTATTGAGAAAATGGTGCTGCGGCCTAGCGGCCAGCGCACGTACTATTCATGCCGCTGCTGTCGCAGTGGCAGTGGCGGCGCTGCTGTCGCAGCGGCGGCCTAGGCGAGTCACAAGAGGAGCAAGGACGTCAGATGCAATGACTCCCACAAACCGATGCGATATTTTCGTAACAGGTATGTGTGATCAGTTGGCGCGATACATGGCTGATTTTTACAACATACAGCATCGCAACAAATGTGAAGACGGTCTTGCGCATGACTTGAAGACATAATTCCAACGGATCCAGGGCCTGGTGTCAACCAGTTGCTTCATAACCTGTCTGGAAGCTGCGCACAGGCTTTCTGAAGTTTGGCCAAAATGAGAGAAGCACGAGGAGCAGATCGTGTCAAAAAATTCAAACGTCGTAATAACTATTTTTTCGGGAGATCTGCTACCCATTGTCTTTGGTGGACTTGGATACTCAAAATCATCGGTCCCTAGGTGCATCCCTAGTATTGACGATGAAACGTTATTCATGTGCCAAATAGCGAAGCATTTTATTTCATCAGTGAAGTTGAGCGTTACAATATTATTTGGCTTCGCCCACAGATGTTTGAGATGCTTATGCGCAAATTGTAGTGTAGATAGAAACCGCGTTTACACGAGACTTTATATTCTCTAGGCATGAATTAATTATCTCTTCGGAAATTGAGGCAATTTGAGAAATTGGGCCAAATTATGACGCTTTTTCCTTTCTAACCTCCCAGATTCATGTCCTCTACAGGTTTAAAAGTACCAGCCATTGGACGTCAAAGTGCCGTATAAACTACACTAGGCTACGGTCGCGAACGGAATAGGAATTAACCCTGGAGGCGCTGGGGGAGGGGGGGGGCATTTTTTTGCCCCACCCCCTTAGTTTTTCCGCCACAATCAGAAAACGTATAGAGATATCGACTTGAAACTTTCAGCAACTTGAAATGAATAGCTAAGCCACGTTTGGGCAAAAATTGGGTCCCGGCCAGGTCAGGTCAGGTCAAATGGCATGACCACCAAACAACTTCTAGGTAGCACCACCGGCACAGTGGCTAATCGAGCGACATGAAACTCATGGCACGTCATGAAGTCATTAGGGACTACAATATCTCGGATTTCCTATATCGGTGACCTTAGGTCAAGTTATAAAATCGTGAGCTTTTGAATGTAACCCTGGGGGAAAAACGTATATTTATCAGTTGTAAAGGGATAAATTTAGTTCATGTTTGCTCTAGCCACTAGGTTTGGCCAGATACCTGACTAGTTTTGGCCACTAGTTTTGACCTGACCGGTCCCCATATCACGCCTCTGCCAGCACCGGGGCCTTGATCGGGCCCCTACCAGGAACGGGCCCCTACCAGAAACGGGCCCGTATCAAAAATCTGCAAGGACCGGACCCTGTTGTGACCGGACTCTCGTCCTGACCGGCCCCCATATCACGCCTTTGCTAGCACCGGGCCCCTGCCTCGATCGGACCTGACCAAGACTGGACCCCTACCAGAAACGGGCCCGTATCAAGAATATACAAGGACCGGGCCCTGTTGTGACCGGGCCTTGGTTTTAGCCGGTCCCCATATCACGTCTTTGCTAGCACCGGGCCCCTGCCTCGATCAGGCCTGACCAAACCGGGCCCCTACCAGGAACGAGCCCGTGTCACCAGAACGTGACCGTATCAATAATTTGCAAGGACCGGGCCCTGTTGTGACGGCCGACGGGGCCCTCGTCCTGGCCGGGCCCCATATCATGCCTTTGCTAGCACCGGGCCCCTGCCTCGAACGGGCCTGACCAAACCGGGCCCCTACCAGAAACGGGCCCGTATCAAAAATCTGCAAGGACCGGACCCTGTTGTGACCAGGCTCTCGTCCTGACCGGCCCCCATATCACGCCTTTGCTAGCACCGGGCCCCTGCCTCGATCGGGCCTGACCAAGACCGGGCCCCTACCAGGATGGGCCCGTATTAATAATTTGCAAGGACCGGGCCCTGTTGTGACCGGGCCCTCGACCTGACCGGGCCCCATATCACGCCTCTGCCAGCACCGGGTCCTGTCTTGATCGGGCCCCTACCAGGAACGGGCCCCTATCAGGAACGGGCCCGTATTAATAATTTGCAATGACCGGGCCCTGTTGTGACCGGGCCCTCGACCTGACCGGGCCCCATATCACGCCTCTGCCAGCACCGGGTCCTGTCTTGATGGGCCCCTACCAGGAACGGGCCCCTATCAAGAAGGGTCCGTATCAAATAATTTGCAAGGAGCGGGCCCTGTTGTGTCCGGGCCCTCGTCCTGACCGGGCCCCATATCACACCTTTTCCAGCATCGGGCCCCTGCCTCGATCGGACCTGACCAAGACCGGGCCCCTTCCAGAAAGGGGCCCGTATCAAGAATATGCAAGGACCGGGCCCTGTTGTGACCTGGCCCTTGTCCTGACCGGACCCCATGCCACGCCTTTGCCATCACCGGGCCCCTGCCGCGATCGGGCCTGACCAAAAGCGGGCCCCTACCAGAAACGGGCCCACATCAAGAATATGCAAGGACCGGGCCCTCGTCCTGACCGGGCCCCATATCACGCATTTGCCAGCACCGGACCTCTGCCTCGATCAGGCCTTACCAAGACCGGGCCCCTGCCAGAATACGGGCCCTTTTGATGCGGGCCCCCTCAGAAATTTCGGGGGGGGGGGGTCAGCTGACCCCTTTGACCCCCCCCCCCCTGCGTGCGCCACTGGCCGAGGTCATCCGAGGTCACCAACAGTCTTATGTCAATAACTCTCGACATAATGACGATACAAAATTGAAACAAACACCAATGTGTTTATCTCGTCGCGGGACGTTTTCCCATATGCAACATGACCTACTTCGGTCACCACCACTACACCTTGACCTGAGGTCACATTTGTAAGTTGACCTGACCTGGTCAAAACTAAAATGAGTCGAAGCGTCGTGACGAGACAAGCACGATGGCGTCAAAATTATTTCCTTGTCGTTATTAGGTAAAAAGCTATTCGTGATAACTTTTTTTAAATAGCCTTTTTGAAATGTGATGAGCTCTGGAGCTTTATCTATTGACCTGAGCTCAAATTCGACGACACTTAAGTGATTGCATTTTTCCAGAGATTTCCATTGCTATTTTCCGCTTGTTCCTAGCTATCGAAGTTCCTGTGATATCTGGGGGTTTCTGGAGCGAAGTCCTAAAACTTTAAAATCTGACCTTTGATGACCTCTGTTGACCTCAATATTGACTTGAGAAAAACATATCTGAAAACCTTCGAATGTGCTTTTCAAGAGCTTTAGAACGTTTTTTCTGCGTCTTTCTATCCCTTTTAGTTTTCGAGTTAGAGGGTGGGGCACCAAGACAATCAAATCCATTGTCCTGACGATGGACCTCCATTGAAAATGCACTAGCACCCCGGCCCCGCCCACGGGGAATCTATTGTCCTGATTTCCCGCGCCGTGCCGGGGAGGGGCGTTTAGACGCCCCCCCCCCCCTAAGGTTTTTCAAGGATAGCGAAAAAAACGGCGGCGCGCAGCGCCGCCGTTTTTGGCACAGCTGTTTAGGCATCAATTTCCCACATATTGTAATTGTTTTGACCATGGGTCATCTCAGGTCAGCTCACCAAGCTAGGTCACGTGACCCCACCTCCAAAAAAGTGTGCGGCCGTGCCACAGCCACAGTTTTTGGCCGATCGATTTCGTACTTACAGGATTTCATAAGAGTAATAGTACCTATAATTTGTTTATCTCGGATTTTTGATATCGGTGATCTAAGGACGGGTCAATTTCGTGACCTCCCCATTATAAGTCAATGGGGAAATATTAAAATGCTTCCTATTCTGAGGTTACGCATGATATCAGCCCAATTCCTTCTGGATCATGTTATTATAGGCCATTTTTGGTTCAGTGACCCCACGTGTTGAATCTATCGTCCGGATTTGTTTTCTTTTTCGTCGGATTTGTTTTTGTATGTAATGTATTGTTATTGGCTATCAAGAGTTGAAACGCAACTGCTAATTTACAAACAAAAATATAAATGTACATACATACTGACGTGATGAATATGATGATTAAGTGAATAATACATCTGAAGTGGTTTTGACGATCAGTATTTCTAAGCCCTAAGGATATGATCGCTTGGTAAATTTTCGCAGGAATGACATAGTCATGATTCTTGCTGGCATTTTGACCCCAGAGTACTTCATGAGAAAGAACATTTTGTCCCCGACCTTATCCATAAGAACAGAACACTTTACCACCCCTGTGCCGGGAATATATTCCCGGTAGAGCATATACCTATGCTCTGCCGATGAAAGTGATGAATAAGTAATAGGTGATCCACAATAAGCACAGAACAACATCAGTCGCTTTCATCTCATCAATCATTATGAAAACGAAAATGTCTTAAGTCAGAGGCCTCCCATTTTGCCGTACCCTACACGCGCCTCTGCTATCAATCCGGAAGGTCCGATCGTGAGGTCTCGTACCCAAAATACGCAGCCGCAGTCATATGACGAGCCGATTCATCCGACCTTGGGTGTGGCTTGCCCGCTAGCACTAAACGGGAGTTTGCTCATTAGCTTTGACTGGGCTCAGCTGACGAACTTCAGAAGCGAGTGTTTGTTTACATGGAGCTCGATTTGGTTGTCACGAGACATGGCGCTGCTGTCCAGACTGTTTGGTGGTCGAAAGAAAAGTACATCAAAGTCTCCAAAAAGCTACGATAATGTCCCCGAGTTCAAGTAAGTACATTCTTATGCATTATTTGTCGCTCGCTGTAACATCATGGCTTTAAAGGGCGATTGTTTCCAATTTTGACAAATATGGCGCGGTCATGGCGAGTTGTTTCCATGCTTTTGAATGTATAATTATTTGATTCCTTTTTTATTTTTATGTGTATTTGAATAACGAACTGTGATATTCTTTTTTGTTTTTATTTTCGATTAGTTGGCTGGCATTCTCAATTCATTTGGTGAAGAATCACTGCATTCATGTAACATGTTCATGTCTACCAGCAAGACAGCCCTGTTTGCTGACAGAGAATGTGGCAACTTTAATCACTGACACCAACTATTTGAAATATCTTATTACAAAGATTTCCTTACTTTATGATTTCTGTGCACTCATTTGATATTGATACATTCTGTAACATTTTCATTCAGGTACAGTACAGGCACAGCTGTTTATTGTCACTGACCTTTGACATGTCTGGTAAAAAGCTGTAACACCGTTTACCTACCTTCGTCTACAGCTACTTGCTACAGACCTTCTTAAGAGTGTCAGTATCGTCTACATTGTCAATTGGGGTATTTTTTTGTTTCAGTATTGTCTACATGACCATTGGCCTGAAAAGTCAGGTGTTTTGATGTTTCATCTATTACAGTTGTTTATCACACCTTGGCCGGTATTAGTTCATTAATTCACCTCCCCAGTTTGTGGTGTTATTGAGGTCCCTAATAGAAGAAGAGTAGTCAGCCGACAATAATATTATAACATACTGAAAAGTGGGCTGTCTTTGACTCTACAAGATGGTCTGGGGGCGACATCCCACCAATAGTTTCTGCAGCGAGCAAATGTGAGCGGAGCGTTCTAAATGTGGGTCCCTGCGCCCATAACTGCTGTAAAGGTTAGGTCAGGTTTGATCATGCATCGTTTTTGGTGATGTCAGCTTTGGTATTACTGGTACACTTTTGTCTGTCATAGTAATACTCTTGTCTTGTATTAGGGACCTCAAGAAAACCATTAACTGGGCAGGTGAATTACTGAACTATTACCCCTTGACCTAACTCTTTGACAGGTTGATGTTTATTTATTGGTATAACACTGTCATATTGAACATGCCATAATACCAAATCCTATTGCCTATTGGTGGTGTATTGGTACTTCAGACCATATACACCACAAAGTTAATGAAATGTGAATTATTTGAAGGGGTCCAAAGTTTGGTTGTTTAGTCTAGTATGTGTAGCACTGCTGGTGAATCAATGCTTTAGTCATTAGTGTATCAGTATTGGCTGGACCCAAGGGCATAGCCTTAGGGGGGACGGATGGAGGGGGACACTGTCCCCTGCTCTGTCAGGCTGTGGGGGCAGCCCCCCCGCTTTGAGGTTCATGTGACCATAACGGTGCAGAGCATGACCATATATGGCAGGTCCCAGTTTTTTTTGGCGCACCAGTTATTTTTTTGCTGCACATATTTAAAGGGAGTGTGCCTACTCACATCGCTTAGTTGGGGTTATTGGCACTGGTCTATAGAACACAATTTTCTGAATTGAACCATTACATCATTTCTCCAGATTCACCCTAGTTGCTGAGATATTCAAAGACTCCAGGAATTTGCTTGGGAGCAAAAAGTTATTGGGTAGACTCCAGAGGGCTTCCGCTACTATAAGCACTGCAACTATCGATTAAACTGCTAGCATATTGTTAGCCCCGGCCAATAGCAATTCAACAAAACAGCTCGTGCACGCTGATAGCAGCAGCCGAACAGAAACTGGACGGCCATCATGTTTTTCGATGATGGCCGTTTCGATGATGGCCGATGGCCATTTTTTGAAGAAGATATCAATTTAAGCTACGAAACTTGCACATAATAAAGTTCACAGTGGCAAGAACGTGCTGTGCAAAACTCGTCTTTCTATCTTGCATGATGTGACCGTAATTGTATTGTCTTATGTGCGCCGTTTACATAACATCACCATAGTGGCGATCGTTTTATAGATATCGAAAAAAACAAAAAAAAACAATATAAGTGAAAATTCAACTAAAGGGGCTCCAGATGTGAATTTCATCATAACCAACAATCAGACCAACAGCTACTTACCGTATGAAAAATATTTTTGACATTCCAAAACAGTAGGCACACTCCCTTTAAGGTGTAGGGGTGTAGGTATTGTTTTGATCATGTGATATATTTATTTTTGCTAAACAGTCAATTCATATTAATTTATTACTGACCAATATACCAATATTGGTCAGTACCTAATAAATGAATATGAGGAGTTGACTGTTTATATATGTCAATATGAACGTTAAAAATGTCTTATTGCATTGGCTTGGGGGAGGGCTTGGTCACATGGTAAATGCAGCCATGGTTTTTTATTATTTATCTTTCGTCGGAAGGGTCTAACAAAACGTCCAGATTAGCAGGCAAGCCCATGCTCTGAAACTACTGTACCGATCGAGGATTTGTTTCAATATTCGATTCCGACTGGTCGGAATGGGTGCCGTTTTGCGTTTTATCCACTTAGTCCTATCTAAATGGACCAAATTGAACCAAAACTTGTATTACAAATTAATTATTACAAAAAGTGGATGGGCGCAAATTGACCATACAGTCGTCGCGCCCTTAAGCCCCAACAAACAAACAACAACAAAAAGTGGAAGTGGTAGTGGAGGTGGAGGTGGAGGTGGAGGTGGAGGTGGAGGTGGAGGTGGAGGTGGAGGTGGAGGCGGAGGTGGAGGTGGAGGTGGAGGTCCACCTCCACTCATCACCACTCCACTCGTCAATTTTTGGATGGCCTGTATATACGGGCAAGCTCACATTTCAATCTCTAGAGTATTGTCTCATCTGAAATTCTGAAGTTCCATCACTTTGCGAATCAAGCTTCATCTGTCGTACTGACAGTCTGTATCTGATCAGTCCGTTTATGCTTTCCACAATTTTGAAGTGAATGATAAGCCGCATCACTATCATTCTTCTCCCGAAAGTTATTTCCAGAAAACAATGTAACTATTTTGTGAACGTTTAAGTTCAATGGTCTTTCCTGACCCAAACATTGGCCCGACGTCAAATCTGGGTTTGTTCGCAGTCCAGGGCTGCGGAGTCGGAGTCGGTCGGAGTCGGCAGTTTTGGCCGGAGTCGGAGTCGGTCGGAGTCGTCAGTTTTGGCCGGAGTCGGAGTCGCTAAAATCTTACCGACTCCGACTCCGGCCCGGAGTCGGAGTCAACTTTTTGGCAATTGGCGATTACTTTGGTCGGTAGAATAGTCGTCGGCCTAGGGGCATTAACTTTACATCCCTTTCGAAAGAAAACTAGTGGAAAATGAATCGAGTGGAAAGTTTTCTCAACTAGCGATATATTTGCGCCTGATGAAGATAGGGCAATAATTTGTACGTCATCTGATGATGATTGGGACGCACCGACTTTTATTGGCACACGGTGCCTATTTTAATATCATCGTGCTCGCTTCGTCAAGGATATTCGAATCACCATGGTGACCAGGTTACCTAAGTCAAATTCAAAATTTGACCTCAGGTCAAGGTAATTTAAGGTCATGTGGTGAACCAGGTATGTCGTGCTGCGCAATGTCGGACGCGTCTCGACGAGACATACACAGTGGTGCCGGTCTCACGTTCTTATCTTCATTTTATTCCGCCGCCTGCAGGCGAGCGCGACTGGCTGGACGCGCGGCCGGCACGCCAGTGCTCGGGCGGCGTAGCATTGCTCTCCATACCGTTAAGAATTAAAACAAACGGAAAAAAATAGACGGCATTGCAGATATTGCTTAGCATGTGATTGGAGAACGGATATAAGTCTGAGTCGGAGTTGGAGTCGGAGTCGATTTTTTTCAGGCCGGAGTCGGAGTCGGAGTTGCTAAAATTATGTCGACTCCGCAGCTCTGGTTCGCTCATCGTTTGCTGTTTTAGCTTTCGAGATAAATACTATTGTGTAAGGGACACCCATATATGATTTTCGAATAAGTTATTGTTATTCACTTGTTATGAATTAAAATAGGAAAAATAAAGCTGGTAAATATACCTTCAAAAAAATTGCGTTCTGAAGTCAAAACTATTAACTAAAAACTGATTTTCCTTCGCATTTTCGCGAACCGTCTGATGATTAATGGGTTCAGTGCAGGCGACCGGAGAGTGAGACTGAGGACGTGTGCACTCCACGCCTGTTTTGACCATGTGTGTGCGGCGTCCCGGCTTGTGCCCGAGGCCCGCGAGCCGGTGAACGTGATTCAGACTGCGGGCTAGGCGAGCCGTGGAGACGCGGGCGTGGCGAGCCGTGGAGGCGGGGGCGTGGCGGGGCTAGGATTTTTTTTTAACACGAAAGCGAATGTGAATGACGCGAGTTTGTTTCGGAAATTCAGTATTTTTCGTTTGTTTTAGTTTTCTTTTCTAGAAAATTCGACATTGTATTAAGTTTTTGAGGAAACATGCAGACTCAAAGGATCAATAAGTACTTTGCAGTTTTGTTGGGGGGAGGGGCATGACCGAGTTGCCCCCCCCCCCCGATCCGCCAGTGAGCATGATACAGACTGCGAGTAAGCCGCTGGAGCCGATCACTGCAGGATTGTATCCTTGGGTGTTGTTTGATTTTATCCATCATCTTTGATCATGGGTGGCGCCTAGTTTACCCCAATAGTATTAGTTTTACTCTCACAGATGGCCCATCAGGTGCCGAGTGGACTTCTTGCTTGATAAGCAGTCGCATGTTGTGGGAACTGCAGCATCTGAGTGTCCCCTCCCCCACCCCCTCCCCCTCCCCCTCCCCCTCCCCCTCCCCCTCCCCCTCCCCCTCCCCCCTCCCCCTCCCCCTCCCCCTCCCCCTCCCCCTCCCCTCCCCTATCATGAATGACATCATCCTTGTCGATCCCACCTGCGTGCTGCACCGGTAGATACGCCAAGTTCACTCAAGAGCTCCCCAAAGAGACATTCAGTTTGGCGGAGGTGTAAATAATTTGTCATTTAATATACGAGGTTTTTAATACACTCGGTAAGTGTTACGTCTAACTTCGTTGTTGTTGTTGTTAACAGTTGTGTTGAATGCAGGCTTTGTGAGCGGGGCTTTGTGGAAGTGTGTGTTGGTGACCTGTGACCTGTGAGACGTGTGGTACGGGAACCGTTTTAGCAGGATTGTAGGAGCGTTGTCGAGCGGACACAGCAATGGTGTTTCTTTGGTTTTTAGGGGGATAAATGTTTGAAATATTAGTGTATGTTTTGCTGGCTTTTAACGCGCTTGTCTCATTTGCAGACGAAGAATGCTTCTTTAGTTTAATCACGTAATCATGCATCAGGTAGTTTTTCCGTGAATATTATTTGTCGTCCCTGATACATGGAGGCGTTTTAATAAATGTTTTTTTTTATGATTTGCTGCTGGCTTTTCCAGTATATATGCAGCATTGACCTAAATAAGGCTATAGATCAATTATATGCAATTATTAAATGACTCCTGTGAGGGCACTGATTTCACTATCATCAAACAGGAGAAAATACGACAATTTCATGATGCGACGGTTTCAATCGCAGAAGTTACGCCCAGCCTATGGTTTTACATGCACTGGAAAACCATAGGTCAGGACCAATAAAACGTCCAACACCAAATCGCAAAGCAAAATGCGCAGCGCGAACAAAGACATACAACGCAATTTGTCTCTCAATGGACAGCGAAAGGCCAATCGCTTCAGCCATCGGCACAAAGCCCGTTATTTTCTGTATGGTCACTAATGGAATTGCTTCAGACAAGGGAAGTTCAAATTTAAACAAGAGAAGTTCAAATTTAAACGAGGGAACTTCAAATTAAAATAAAATAAATTAAAATTAAAATGAATGATAACTTTAATTGTGCAGTGGTCGATGTGGTCCACAACTTTGATCAACTGTTGATGTTTCTTATGAAATTATAGACAAATTTACATTCGACTCGGCACTTGTTTTGGTAGCCATATTAAATCAATATTATTTTTGGTATGTTGATTATAATATGGGTGGTAGTTAGAGCCCCTCATGGAATGGGAATCCCTATGGAACGGGATGTAAATGGGTGGGAATGGGGCCGTTTTTGGAAATGGGACGGATTGGAACGGGTTTGGGACAGACCATATCATTTTTTAGCACCACAAAAAGTGAAATATGCTGAAACGGGTGGGAATAGGAGCCCCATCAATTATGAATTCGGATTGGAACGGGTTTGGGTCTGGCTGAATGGGCTGGAATGGGATGGGGGCTGAAAAAGTGTCCCATGAAGGGCACTAGTGGTAGTGTTGCGCGTGGCTCGCGCGAAAGTGGGGCATGCAAACCTTGGACGATGCCTAAAATGTCTGATCATAAAACATTTGGCGTAAGTTAAGAGGCAATGATGCCCCATATGTTCCGTAGTAAATTGACGTTCATATTTCAGCGCACGTGAGCATGTGCAAGAAATGGGGGGGGGGGGGGGGGTGCCCGGTCACACCCCCATGATATATCGCAGTAACTACTGGGCCGGTAAAGGTGAAATTGTGTGTGCTGCTTCCGACTGACATACTAGCAATGTTCCACATAATGAATCGGAAATACTTGACACGTTCGCACGTGCAGGACCCTGTTGTATATCTCCGAGATTACTGGGTCTCATGAGTTGACATTTTGAATGCAGACTACGGCATGCTTAAGAACTGGGGCGTTCCAGGACAGATGGACCAGTCGGAAGGTCGATTTTACACCCTCATCTCTCAGATTAATCTAAGATTGGGTCTATAGGGTTGTCGTAGGCCCTGAAGACGGCCGTGCCAGTGTTTGGTCGCGCCGAGAAACGGTCACCGAGTTATAGCCTCCGGCAATGTCGAGAGGTCACGCTGCAGGCCTTTCTTTGATGGCTCATAACTTGTAGTTAGACGACCTGGAACCTTTAAAGCGATATGTCACTGAACTCGCAATGATGCAGGAACACTTTTGGCTATCTAAAAAAAAAAATATATACATATATTTTGTGACTTTGTGACCTTTTCTAACGTGACCTATCTTACAAATACCTTTTCCCAGTTGAAACCTGTGTTTTTGACTCAGACAAATTTAGTTTGATCAATTACCTTTCGATATAATAAATAAAAAAGTGGTTATAGCCTATTAAATGACATGCCAATGTCCCCTTTCAGCCTCGCAAAAAAAAACGTATAGGTGGCGCTGCAAAGGTCACCCATTAATATCTCCGGACTGGGTAAAGATATCGAGGTGCGGTCAACGCCAGTGGATTGGATAGGTGATTATGAGCAAGAAATATCTGTATGACTGTGACCCGAGTTCAAGGTAATAATTTAGGTCAAACGCGTAAATAATTTCCGTTTTCTGTAAGTACGGGATTATACGCCTACGACTACCCTTTAGACCCAATCTTACACATTTTTGAAATATGAGCGTGTAAGGCACTGGTCGATCTGTCCTGGAACACCCCAACTGCATAGCAAGTTAACTCGTGTCGTGGCCCTAACCAAAATGCCCTTGCGCACGTGCGGACCCTGATTTGATATATCAAAACTACTGGACCAATTGTGCACAAATTTGGAGTACAGGTCACATTGTGTGCACAGCGCAATATAATCAGAGGCATCACGTGCGCATGCGCTGGTTAATCATGTGTAATATTGTTACCTAATATACTAGTCGGAACCAGCACACCAAATTTCACCTTCACCGGCCCAGTAGTTTCTGCGATATATCATGGGGATGTGACCGGGCACCCGGATTTATTGCACGTGCTCACGTGCGCGGAAGAAAGCAGCTTAATTTACTATTACACATGGGCATCATTCACTCTTAACGTACGTCAAATTTGGTCAAGTTTGATACAGCTGTTTTATCATTAAATATTGTTAGGTCTACAGTCTCTGACACCGGCCCCTCTATCTGATTGGCGCCGCGCCCATTATCCATTGGCGCCGCACCCCTTATCCATTGGCGCCGCGCCCCTTATCCATTGGCGCCGCGCCCGCGGATCCAGCGGATCCTAGGATCCGCTAGATCCATATAATCTTTGGCTATCTGCACGGTATTCTGGTACTTTGATCAACGGAAAAAACTTACATGTGAAGAAGTGAGTAAGGACCAATAAGTTGCAATGCGCCTAGATGCTATAGCGCATTGTCCGTTGCCACAATCCGCATTCAATGATACAACGCCGGGGGGGGGGGGGGGGCATGGCCCATGTCTGGACTCACACTCATACAGGTCGAGGGCTGTTCCTGGTCGTTGATGTCGGTAACAATGCTGGCTCCAAGGAAGGCCAACCAAGCTAAGCAGGGCATGTTTTGGCTACAGTGCCGCCTGACATCTCTCCATCTAACATCTGCTATGTCCTACACCCACACCATTAGCGCGTGGCAGCCGGTACCGCTGGAGTCGGACCAGGCCACAGTGTTGGTGTACCTAACTCCCCCTGTCCCCTCAGCCCGTGGCAGCCGGTACCGCTGGAGTCGGACCAGGCCACAGTGCTGGTGTACCTGACTCCCCCTGTCCCCTCAGCCCGTGGCAGCCGGTACCGCTGGAGTCGGACCAGGCCACAGTGTTGGTGTACCTAACTCCCCCTGTCCCCTCAGTCCGTGGCAGCCGGTACCGCTGGAGTCGGACCAGGCCACAGTGTTGGTGTACCTAACTCCCCCTGTCGGCTGTCCCCTCAGTCCGTGGCAGCCGGTACCGCTGGAGTCGGACCAGGCCACAGTGTTGGTGTACCTAACTCCCCCTGTCGGCTGTCCCCTCAGCCCGTGGCAGCCGGTACCGCTGGAGCCGGACCAAATCACAGTGCTGGTGTACCGAGAGTGTGAACAGCGCGGCCGGAGACTGCTGTTCGACTCCTCCACCGTCCGGCTGGTGCCCTGCGGCGCCGACCACACCGGACTGATCGAGGTCGAGAACGATACCGGCTTCAAGGTGAGAATGATACCAGGTTCAAGATGAGAACGATGCCGGCTTCAAGGTGAGAATGATACCAGGTTCAAGGTGAGAACGATACCAGGTTCAAGGTGAGAACGATACCAGCTTCAAGATGAGAACGATACCGTGTTCAAGGTGAGAATGACACCGTGTTCAAGGTGAGAACGATACCCACTTCAAGGTGAGAACGATACCGGCTTCAAGGTGAGAATGATACCAGATTCAAGATGAGAACGATACCGGCTTCAAGGTGAGAATGACACCGTGTGCAAGGCCAGAGTGGTTTATGTTTGTGGTGATAATGATACCAGCCTTATGGTGGAAACGATACTGGATTTAAGATGAGAATGACGCTGTGTTCAACATGATAATGATATCGGGCTGCATTAAGGTGGCAACGCTGGAGAATGGAAGTGAGAATGGTAGCGATGGTAATGCTAATATTTGTTTTATGATAGCGATGGTAATGATAATATTTGGTTTGTGATAGCGATGGTAATGATAATATTTGTTTTATGATAGCGATGGTAATGATAATATTTGTTTTATGATAGCGATGGTAATGATAATATTTGTTTTATGATAGCGATGGTAATGCTAATATTTGTTTTATGATAGCGATGGTAATGATAATATTTGGTTTATGATAGCGATGGTAATGATAATATTTGGTTTATGATAGCGATGGTAATGATAATATTTGGTTTATGATAGCGATGGTAATGATAATATTTGGTTTATGATAGCGATGGTAATGATAATATTTGGTTTATGATAGCGATGGTAATGATAATATTTGGTTTATGATAGGGATGGTAATGATAATATTTGGTTTATGATAGCGATGGTAATGATAATATTTGGTTTATGATAGCGATGGTAATGATAATATTTGGTTTATGATAGCGATGGTAATGATAATATTTGGTTTATGATAGCGATGGTAATGATAATATTTGGTTTATGATAGCGATGGTAATGATAATATTTGGTTTATGATATCGATGGTAATGATAATATTTGGTTTATGATAGCGATGGTAATGATAATATTTGTTTTATGATAGCGATGGTAATGATAATATTTGGTTTATGATAGCGATGGTAATGATAATCTTTGGTTTATGATAGCGATGGTAATGATAATATTTGGTTTAGAGTAGCGAATGTCCACCTTGCTTCAGACGTTCATTATATGTTTCCAGGTTTGTTGAACATGTATATTGTCCGTGCGCTCATTAATACGTGAATCATGCTAGTTTCCACTGCTCAGTCTGTGTATCTATGCACTCATCTGTACTTGTTTCCGCGTGCCCGATTTCACTAGTCTGTCCGCGTATCTATGCACCAATGCACCCTCTTCACTCCTGTACTGACTGTCTGTTCTCTCTCTCTCTCCCTCTCCCTCTCCCTCTCTCTCCCTCTGCAGTACACGCGGCAGCGGGCCGACGCCAAGCAGCGGGGGGAGATGGTGTTCGGGGCGGTGGCCATGGCCTACGGAGGACCCACCTGCAAGGTACACGTCGTCAGAGGTGAGAGGGACGACACGCCAGATAGTCTCGAGCTGAAGTTGCCGGCTGTGCGTCTTGATACCTGTTTGCCGGACGAGTTTTTTTTTAGTGTTCTCACATGGGGTTGTGTGTGAGTTTCCGAAAGGAACTGTTTCTGAAGGGAAGTGTGAGTTCTTGAAGGAGAAGGGAGACAGTTTTAGTATTCAGTAAGATGACAGTCCTATTTGCGGGAGCCTATGTCGTGGATCGGATGATTGTTTTCAACGAATATCACTTGGTGACACACAAGAACTCACTGTTATGGCTGACCATCATCATTTGCCTGTATGTGTCTGTGTTGCGTCTGCTGTGTCTCCATTTTAGCTGGCCTTATGCGAACGACGGTCTTTTCGAATACCAAACACCCTGCCACACTGAACTTATTCTGTGAGAATGACTCAGAAGTGTCAGCAGAAAATTCGGTCAGCCATACTCTGGTTACTTGCTCTGTTAATCTCCTATGCAGTTAATCAGGACACTCAGTACATCCTCTGGGGATGTGCCAGCATCTTACAGGGCGTGGGGCAGGCTTTCGTTTGACCCACCGGTGACGGTATGTACGTGCTGTCTGCCTGCAGGAGGTGAGGGCGCTGAGCCGGCCGCTCCCGACACGCTGATGCTCAGCAGGGTGTTCCCAATGCCCCGCTCCGCCGGACGTCGGGCCCGCACTCACGGCAGCAGGTGAGACTGAGCTCCGTCTGAGTTCTGTGTGAGCCGCCGGCCCGCACTCACGGCAGCAGGTGAGACTGAGCTCCGTCTGAGTTCTGTGTGAGCCACCGGGCCCGCACTCACGGCAGCAGGTGAGACTGAGCTCCGTCTGAGCTCCGCCTGAGTTCTGTGTGAGCCGCCGGGCCCGCACTCACGGCAGCAGGTGAGACTGAGCTCCGTCTGAGTTCTGTGTGAGCCGCCAGGCCCGCACTCACGGCAGCAGGTGAGACTGAGCTCCGTCTGAGTTCTGTGTGAGCCGCCGGGCCCGCACTCACGACGGCAGGTGAGACTGAGCTCCGTCTGAGCTCTGTGAGCCGCCCGGTCTGAACTCACGGCAGCAGTGAGACTGAGCTCCGTCTGAGTTCTGTGTGAGCCGCCGGGCCCGCACTCACGACGGCAGGTGAGACTGAGCTCCGTCTGAGCTCTGTGAGCCGCCCGGTCTGAACTCACGGCAGCAGTGAGACTGAGCTCCGTCTGAGTTCTGTGTGAGCCGCCGGGCCCGCACTCACGGCAGCAGGTGAGACTGAGCTCCGTTTGAATTCTGTGTGAGCCGCCGGGCCCGCACTCACGGCAGCAGGTGATACTGAGTTCCGTCTGAGTTCCGTGTGAGCCGCCGGGCCCGCACTCACGGCAGTAGGTGAGACTGAGCTTCGTCTGAGTTCTGTGTGAGCCGCCGGGCCCGCACTCACGGCAGCAGGTGAGACTGAGCTTCGTCTGAGCTCTGTGTGAGCCACCGGGCCCGCACTCACGGCAGCAGGTGAGACTGAGCTCCGTCTGAGTTCTCCGTCTGAGGTCTGTGTGAGCCACCGGGCCCGCACTCACGGCAGCAGGTGAGACTGAGCTCCGTCTGAGCTCCGTGTGAGCTCTGTGTGAGCCACCGGGCCCGCACTCACGGCAGCAGGTGAGACTGGGCTCCGTCTGAGTTCTCCGTCTGAGTTCTCCGTCTGAGTTCTCCGTCTGAGTTCTCCGTCTGAGTTCTCCGTCTGAGTTCTCCGTCTGAGTTCTGTGTGAGCCACCGGGCCCGCACTCACGGCAGCAGGTGAGACTGAGCTCCGTCTGAGCTCCGTGTGAGCTCTGTGTGAGCTCTGTGGTGAGTTCTCATAACACCTGACACTCATGGTGGCAAACACTTATGGGATAATCACATGTGATAAACACTTACGTGATAATCATGTGATTAGCATCCAGTGGAAGGTGAAGTGATGTGATATAATATACGCAGTTACAATACCGTTGGCCCAAATTATCGGCATCATGATAACAGTTTGCTGACGTTTTGTGATATGGCCAATTTTATAACTTTCTTTTTGTGACCTGACGTGCCACTGCCCTGTGACCTGACGTGCCACTGCCCTGTGACCTGACGTGCCACTGCCCTGTGACCTGACGGTGCCACTGCCCTGTCTGTCTCTACAGCGGCACGAGTCTGGACGACTCCTGCAGCTCGACCGGCAGCGAGCTCTCCCTGCTGCGGCTGGGTGGCGGCGGCTACCCGTCTCCGCACCACCCCAGGTTAGTAGCTGCACATAACATATCCCAGGTCAGTGTGGCGGCTACCCGTCCCCGCACCACCCCAGGTCAGTAGCTGCACATAACATATCCCAGGTCAGGGCGGCGGCTACCCGTCCCCGCACCACCCCAGGTTAGTAGCTGCACATAACATATCCCAGGTCAGGGTGGCGGCGGCTACCCGTCCCCGCACCACCCCAGGTTAGTAGCTGCACATAACATATCCCAGGTCAGGGTGGCGGCTACCCGTCCCCGCACCACCCCAGGTCAGTAGCTGCACATAACATATCCCAGGTCAGTAGCTGCACATAACACATCCCAGGTCAGGGTGGCAGCTACCTGTCCCCGCACCACCCCAGGTTAGTAGCTGCACATACCACATCCCAGGTCAAGGTGGCGGCGGCTACCCGTCCCCTCACCATATCCCAGGTCAGTAGCGCACATCACATCCCAGGTCAGTAGCTGCACATAACACATCCCAGGTCAGGGTGGCGGCGGCTAACCGTCCCCGCACCACCCCAGGTCAGTAGCTGCACATAACACATCCCAGGTCAGGGTGGCGGCGGCTACCCGTCCCCGCACCACCCCAGGTCAGTAGCTGTACATAACATATCCCAGGTCAGTAGCTGCACATAACACATCCCAGGTCAGGGTGGCAGCTACCTGTCCCCGCACCACCCAAGGTTAGTAGCTGCACATAACACATCCCAGGTCAGGGTGGCGGCGGCTACCCGCCCCCGCACCACCCCAGGTCAGTAGACGCACATAACATATCCCAGGTCAGGGCGGCGGCTACCCGTCCCCGCACCATATCCAGGTCAGTAGCTGCACATAACACATCCCAGGTCAGTAGCTGCACATAACATCCCAGGTCAGGGTGGCGGCGGCTACCCGTCCCCGCACCACCCCAGGTCAGTAGCTGCACATAACACATCCCAGGTCAGGGTGGCGGCGGCTACCCGTCCCCTCACCATATCCCAGGTCAGTAGCTGCACATAACACATCCCAGGTCAGGGTGGCGGCGGCTACCCGCCCCCGCACCACCCCAGGTCAGTAGCTGCACATAACACATCCCAGGTCAGGGTGGCGGCGGCTACCCGTCCCCGCACCATATCCCAGGTCAGTAGCGCACAACATATTCCAGGTCAGTAGCGGATACCTGGCCTCGTCTCCGGTCAATGAGAAGCTCCTCTTGGTTCGAGTCGACAGTAGCTGCACATAACGCCAGGCCGGCTAGGCGTGCTGCCCCTCACGCTGCCGCCCTAAGCCACGCACGACGCACAGCGGCGCTGGACAAGCCACCAACTACCACCATGACCGCAGAATGGAGGGGCCCTGTGCACCGTCGCCGCTGTCCAGTCCAGTCACAGCTACACAGCTACACAACTCGGCTCTCGTGTTCCTGGCTTCTCTGATGGTGCCGGGTCGGTCGGCCGGGCCGAACTACGATGGCGCCTGGCCGGCTGACTTCATCACACGCCACATTCTCTGGCCGGCTGGCTGGGAGGGGAGGGCGAGGAGAGTCCCTGGCCGGCTGGCTGGGAGGGGAGGGGGAGGAGAGTCCCTGGCCGGCTGGCTGGGAGGGGAGGGCGAGGAGAGTCCCTGGCCGGCTGGCTGGGAGGGGAGGGGGAGGAGAGTCCCTGGCCGGCTGGCTGGGAGGGGAGGGGGAGGAGAGTCCCTGGCCGGCTGGCTGGCTCCATCACACGCCACATTCTCTGGCCGGCTGGCTGGGAGGGGAGGGCGAGGAGAGTCCCTGGCTGGCTGGCTGGCTCCATCACACGCCACATTCTCTGGCCGGCTGGCTGGGAGGGGAGGGCGAGGAGAGTCCCTGGCCGGCTGGCTGGCTCCATCACACGTCACATTCTCTGGCCGGCTGGCTGGGAGGGGAGGGCGAGGAGAGTCCCTGGCCGGCTGGCTGGCTCCATCACACGCCACATTCTCTGGCCGGCTGGCTGGGAGGGGAGGGCGAGGAGAGTCCCTGGCCGGCTGGCTGGCTCCATCACACGCCACATTCTCTGGCCGGCTGGCTGGGAGGGGAGGGGGAGGAGAGTCCCTGGCCGGCTGGCTGGCTCCATCACACGCCACATTCTCTGGCCGGCTGGCTGGGAGGGGAGGGCGAGGAGAGTCCCTGGCCGGCTGGCTGGCTCCATCACACGCCACATTCTCTGGCCGGCTGGCTGGGAGGGGAGGGCGAGGAGAGTCCCTGGCCGGCTGGCTGGCTCCATCACACGCCACATTCTCTGGCCGGCTGGCTGGGAGGGGAGGGCGAGGAGAGTCCCTGGCCGGCTGGCTGGCTCCATCACACGCCACATTCTCTGGCCGGCTGGCTGGGAGGGGAGGGCGAGGAGAGTCCCTGGCCGGCTGGCTGGCTCCATCACACGCCACATTCTCTGGCCGGCTGGCTGGGAGGGGAGGGCGAGGAGAGTCCCTGGCCGGCTGGCTGGCTCCATCACACGCCACATTCTCTGGCCGGCTGGCTGGGAGGGGAGGGCGAGGAGAGTCCCTGGCCGGCTGGCTGGCTCCATCACGCGTCACAGTCCCGTGACCGGTGGCTGGGGAGGGGAGGGAGTGAGTCAGACATATTGCGTCAGCCCCCCCCCCCCCCCCCATCCGCCGTCCAGCCGGCTGGCAGGCGTGGCGTCTCCGATGCGGGGCGGGGCGGAAACGGCGGCCGTGGAGCCCAGAAATGGTCCACACCGATCACTGTGCGATACAAATGGTTATGGTGATGACCTGGGTGTTTTGGGAATGGTAATGCGCTGATTATAGTGCGATACTCATGGTTATGGTGATGACCTGGGTGTTTTGGGAATGGTAATGCGCTGATTATAGTGTGATATACATGGTTATGGTGATGACCTGGGTGTTTTGGGAATGGTAATGCGCTGATTATAGTGCGATACTCATGGTTATGGTGATGACCTGGGTGTTTTGGGAATGGTAATGCGCTGATTATAGTGCGATATACATGGTTATGGTGATGACCTGGGTGTTTTGGGAATGGTAATGCGCTGATTATAGTGCGATATACATGGTTATGGTGATGACCTGGGTGTTTTGGGAATGGTAATGCGCTGATTATAGTGCGATATACATGGTTATGGTGATGACCTGGATGTTTTGGGAATGGTAATGCGCTGATTATAGTGTGATATACATGGTTATGGTGATTACCTGGGTGTTTTGGGAATGGTAATGCGCTGATTATAGTGCGATATACATGGTTATGGTGATGACCTGGGTGTTTTGGGAATGGTAATGCGCTGATTATAGTGCAATATACATGGTTATGGTGATGACCTGGGTGTTTTGGGAATGGTAATGCGCTGATTATAGTGCGATATACATGGTTATGGTGATGACCTGGGTGTTTTGGGAATGGTAATACGCTGATTATAGTGCGATATACATGGTTATGGTGATTACCTGGGTGTTTTGGGAATGGTAATGCGCTGATTATAGTGCGATATACATGGTTATGGTGATTACCTGGATGTTTTGGGAATGGTAATGTGCTGATTATAGTGTGATATACATGGTTATGGTGATGACCTGGGTGTTTTGGGAATGGTAATACGCTGATTATAGTGTGATATACATGGTTATGGTGATTACCTGGGTGTTTTGGGAATGGTAATGCGCTGATTATAGTGTGATATACATGGTTATGGTGATGACCTGGGTGTTTTGGGAATGGTAATACGCTGATTATAGTGCGATATACATGGTTATGGTGATTACCTGGGTGTTTTGGGAATGGCAATGCGCTGATTATAGTGCGATTTACATGGTTATGGTGATGACCTGGGTGTTTTGGGAATGGCAATGCGCCGATGTGGGTTGTGGTGATGGTTTCAGCGTTTGGCACTCCGCCCTCAGGTGATTTGGGGCACAGTTGTGTGTTACAGACTGCCAGTCGTGTGTTAAAGACTGTCAGAATGCAGTTTACGGATGGCGTAGGGCGCCATCTAGTCAAACTAAGTCGATTGACTCTGATCAATGTGTTGTGTTGTCTTACCTAAAATGTGGTGCTGGTGCTTGTTATATTTGTACGTACTTCGTAATGGCACGACCGCAAACATCTTCCGATTAAATTAGACTGGTTACTACATCAATGATCGCCCATCGACGCAATGGGCGAGCAAAATGTCCCTAGTCAATTTTGTTCAGAGCACCTGTTGACTTATTTCGGAGATGTCTGGCTTGGTGGACTGCTGTTGAGCACTAACCGACTGACAGATCTGGTGGAAGCAGACACACACTGGTCTTAGAATCCCATTTGTGTCGACGACCTGGAAATGTGACACTATTAAAGCTGATAAGTCGCATCGGTCAAAATATTCTGAAACTGACAATATTCAGGATTGTTTAAAATTACAGCGCTGACCAGGATAGTCTGTGGCGCCATTAGACCTCCCAGCCTCTGATGACCTGGTCGTTATCTTCTGACCCTCCTTCCCCCCGCTGTGCCTTCAGGTCGTCCAGCATGGATTGTCCGCCGCCGGCGGGTCGCCTGAGCGAGGATTCGGGCCTCAGCAGCGTCGACAGCTTCATGGGCCCGCCGTCCTACCTGCCGACTCCCTACGGCACGCCGCTCTCCGCCCAGGGTTAGTACGGCTCCCCGCTCTCCGCCCAGGGTTAGTACGGCTCTTCGCTCTCCGCGTAGGGTTAGTACGGCTCTCCGCTCCCCGTCCAGGGTTAGTACGGCTCTCCGCGTAGGGTTAGTACGGCTCCCCGCTCTCCGCCCAGGGTTAGTACGGCTTCCCGCTCTCCGCTCAGGGCTAGTACGGCTCCCCGCTCTCCGCGTAGGGTTAGTACGGGACCCCGCTCTCCGCGTAGGGTTAGTACGGCTCCCCGCTCTCCGCTCAGGGTTAGTACGGCTCCCCTCTCTCCGCGTAGGGTTAGTACGGCTCCCCGCTCTCCGCTCAGGGTTAGTACGGCTCCCCTCTCTCCGCGTAGGGTTAGTACGGCTCCCCGCTCTCCGCGCAGGGTTAGTACGGCTCCCCGCTCTCCGTACAGGGTTAGTACGGCTCCCCTCTCCGCGTAGGGTTAGTACGGGACCCCGCTCTCCGCGTAGGGTTAGTACGGCTCTCCGCTCTCCGCGTAGGGTTAGTACGGCTCCCCGCTTTCCGCTCAGGGTTAGTACGGCTCCCCGCTCTCCGTACAGGGTTAGTACGGCTCTCCGGTCTCCGTCCAGGGTTAGTACGGCTCTCCGGTCTCCGTCCAGGGTTAGTACGGCTCCCCGCTCTCCGCCCAGGGTTAGTACGGCTCCCCGCTCTCCGTCCATGGTTAGTACGGCTCCCCTACGGGACCCCGCTCTCCGCCCAGGGTTAGTACGGCTCCCCGCTCTCCGCGCAGGGTTAGTACGGCTCTCCGCGCAGGGTTAGTACGGCTCTCCGCTCTCCGCGTAGGGTTAGTACGGCTCTCCGCTCTCCGCCCAGGGTTAGTACGGCTCTCCGGTCTCCGTCCAGGGTTAGTACGGCTCCCCGCTCTCCGCGTAGGGTTAGTACGGCTCCCCGCTCTCCGCGTAGGGTTAGTACGGCTCCCCGCTCTCCGCGTAGGGTTAGTACGGCTCTCCGCTCAGGGTTAGTACGGCTCTCCGCCCAGGGTTAGTACGGCTCTCCGCCCAGGGTTAGTACGGCTCCCCGCTCTCCGCGTAGGGTTAGTACGGCTCCCCGCTCTCCGCCCAGGGTTAGTACGGCTCCCCTACGGGACCCCGCTCTCCGCCCAGGGTTAGTACGACTCTCCGTCCAGGGTTAGTACGGCTCCCCGCTCTCCGCGCAAGGTTAGTACGGCTCCCCGCTCTCCGCGCAGGGTTAGTACGGCTCCCCGCTCTCCGCGCAGGGTTAGTACGGCTCCCCGCTCTCCGCGCAGGGTTAGTACGGCTCCCCGCTCTCCGCGCAGGGTTAGTACGGCTCCCCGCTCTCCGCGTAGGGTTAGTACGGCTCCCCGCTCTCCGCCCAGGGTTAGTACGGCACCCCGCTCTCCGCGTAGGGTTAGTACGGCTCCCCGCTCTCCGCGTAGGGTTAGTACGGCTCCCCGCTCTCCGCTTAGTGTTAGTACGGCTCTCCGCCCAGGGTTAGTACGGCTCCCCTCTCCGCGCAGGGTTAGTACGGCTCCCCGCTCTCCGCGTAGGGTTAGTACGGCTCCCCGCTCTCCGCGTAGGGTTAGTACGGCTCTCCGTGCAGGGTTAGTACGGCTCCCCGCTCTCCGCCCAGGGTTAGTACGGCTCTCCGCTCTCCGCGCAGGGTTAGTACGGCTCTCCGTCCAGGGTTAGTACGGCTCTCCGTCCAGGGTTAGTACGGCTCCCCGCTCTCCGCGCAGGGTTAGTACGGCTCTCCGCGCAGGGTTAGTACGGCTCTCCGCTCTCCGCGTAGGGTTAGTACGGCTCTCCGCTCTCCGCCCAGGGTTAGTACGGCTCTCCGGTCTCCGTCCAGGGTTAGTACGGCTCCCCGCTCTCCGCGTAGGGTTAGTACGGCTCCCCGCTCTCCGCGTAGGGTTAGTACGGCTCCCCGCTCTCCGCGTAGGGTTAGTACGGCTCCCCGCTCTCCGCGTAGGGTTAGTACGGCTCTCCGTGCAGGGTTAGTACGGCTCCCCGCTCTCCGCCCAGGGTTAGTACGGCTCTCCGCCCAGGGTTAGTACGGCTCCCTGCTCTCCGCGTAGGGTTAGTACGGCTCTCCGTCCAGGGTTAGTACGGCTCCCCGCTCTCCGCCCAGGGTTAGTACGGCTCTCCGCCCAGGGTTAGTACGGCTCCCCGCTCTCCGCCCAGGGTTAGTACGGCTCTCCGTCCAGGGTTAGTACGGCTCCCCGCTCTCCGCGCAGGGTTAGTACGGCTCCCCGCTCTCCGCGTAGGGTTAGTACGGCTCTCCGTGCAGGGTTAGTACGGCTCCCCGCTCTCCGCGTAGGGTTAGTACGGCTCCCCTCTCTCCGCGTAGGGTTAGTACGGCTCTCCGCTCTCCGCTCAGGGTTAGTACGGCTTCCCGCTCTCCGCTCAGGGCTAGTACGGCTCCCCGCTCTCCGCCCAGGGTTAGTACGGCTCTCCGCCCAGGGTTAGTACGGCTCCCCGCTCTCCGCCCAGGGTTAGTACGGCTCTCCGTCCAGGGTTAGTACGGCTCCCCGCTCTCCGCGCAGGGTTAGTACGGCTCCCCGCTCTCCGCGTAGGGTTAGTACGGCTCTCCGTGCAGGGTTAGTACGGCTCCCCGCTCTCCGCCCAGGGTTAGTACGGCTCCCCGCTCTCCGCGTAGGGTTAGTACGGGGCCCGCTCTCCGCCCAGGGTTAGTACGGCTCCCCGCTCTCCGCGCAGGGTTAGTACGGCTCCCCGCTCTCCGCGTAGGGTTAGTACGGCTCTCCGTGCAGGGTTAGTACGGCTCCCCGCTCTCCGCCCAGGGTTAGTACGGCTCCCCGCTCTCCGCGCAGGGTTAGTACGGCTCCCCGCTCTCCGCGTAGGGTTAGTACGGCTCTCCGTGCAGGGTTAGTACGGCTCCCCGCTCTCCGCGTAGGGTTAGTACGGCTCCCCTCTCTCCGCGTAGGGTTAGTACGGCTCCCCGCTCTCCGCGTAGGGTTAGTACGGCTCTCCGCTCTCCGCCCAGGGTTAGTACGGCTCTCCGCGCAGGGTTAGTACGGCTCCCCGCTCTCCGACCAGGGTTAGTACGGCTCCCCGCTCTCCGACCAGGGTTAGTACGGCTCCCCGCTCTCCGTCCAGGGTTAGTACGGCTCCCCGCTCTCCGCCCAGGGTTTAGTACGGCTCCCCGCTCTCCGCGTAGGGATAGTACGGCTCCCCGCTCTCCGCCCAGGGTTAGTACGGCACGTCGCTCTCCGCGTAGGGTTAGTACGGCACCCCGCTCTCCGCCCAGGGTTAGTACGGCTCCCCGCTCTCCGCCCAGGGTTTAGTACGGCTCCCCGCTCTCCGCGTAGGGTTAGTACGGCTCCTCGCTCTCCGCGTAGGGTTAGTACGGCTCCCCGCTCTCCGTACAGGGTTAGTACGGCTCTCCGTACATGGTTAGTACGGCTCCCCGCTCTCCGCGTAGGGTTAGTACGGCTCCCCGCTCTCCGTACAGGGTTAGTACGGCTCCCCGCTCTCCGCGTAGGGTTAGTGCGGCTCCCCGCTCTCCGCCCAGGGTTAGTACGGCACGTCGCTCTCCGCGTAGGGTTAGTACGGCACCCCGCTCTCCACCCAGGGTTAGTACGGCTCCCCGCTCCCCGCCCAGGGTTTAGTACGGCTCCCCGCCCAGGGTTTAGTACGGCTCCCCGCTCTCCGCGTAGGGTTAGTACGGCTCCTCGCTCTCCGCGTAGGGTTAGTACGGCTCCCCGCTCTCCGCGTAGGGTTAGTACGGCACGTCGCTCTCCGACCAGGGTTAGTACGGCTCCCCGCTCTCCGCGTAGGGTTAGTACGGCTCCCCGCTCTCCGCCCAGGGTTAGTACGGCACGTCGCTCTCCGCGCAGGGTATGTCCGTCGCGTTGCTGGAGGATTGAATGCTAGGCGTTTGTTATCGAGCAGGTAAGTGTACGCGAGGTCTTCCATCAAATAGGAAGAAAAGTCTACGCATGAGCGGTCCGACCATTCGCATAGGCATTCATATTTTAATTTCAATTGATTTCACGAGTATTTCTTTGCAACTACCCAATGGACGCAGTGTCCCAAAATTCCATTTTTGCTTGGGTGTCAGAGTGGAAAATGCGAACCAAAAAAGACCACGAGAGTGGAAAATTATGTAGAAAATGGTAGAATATTGATTTCTGTTTTGAATATAAAAAGCAGTAGTTTTCGTTGAAATCATGTATTTTTAGTCAATATTGATGTGGGAATACCACAATTCATAATTTGGGAGTGTAAAATTCACTCTTTAAATGGGGCTTGAGAGTGGAAAATTATTCACATTTGGGTGTCATTTTCCACCCAAATCGACAAGTTTTGGGACACTGAATGGACGTGGTCGCAAATTTGCAGCGGACAACTTTCTTGTCCTAAAATATCGCATTCAAGTTTTTAAATGCTGCGTTGTTGGGTTTAGGAGGAGCGCGAGTGCGAAAACCCACCCATGCTTGAGAACCGTTCACTTGGTTTTCGCCCCCCCCCCCCCCCATAACGGGCGGTTTACTGGTATCGTATGGTTGGCGGAATGAGACTCGTGCCACACACATACCTTGACCCTAATTATTGGTCCATGAACTAAAGATCCAAGTTAACATTACGATATGCATGTTTCTTAGCATATTGACACTGCCATTGCTGTCATTGAGCTATGCTCTTGCTATTGGTCAATGGCGACAGAATAGAGTATAGACATGTGACGTGTCACTCCCTTCTCGCCAGGCTCGGGCGCCTCTCTGGGCTCGCACGGCTCCCTCCACCGCTCGGCCCGGCTGCGGCCCATCGGCTCCTCTGACGTCATGCTGACGTCACGGGATGACGTCACCTGTCTGCGGATCACGTCACGGACGCGGCTGGCCGTCAGCGTGCTGGTGACGCTCTCTGGCCCGGGCCGCAGGTTAGTCTGACGTGACGTCATGTCCACACGTCCCCCAGGAACAGTCGTGTGTGTGTGTGTGTGTGTGTGTGTGTGTGTGTGTGTGTGTGTGTGTGTGTGTGTGTGTGTGTGTGTGTGTGTGTGTGTGTGTGTGTGTGTGTGTGTGTGTGTGTGTGTGTGTGTGTGTGTGTGTGTGTGTGTGTGTGTGTGTGTGTGTGTGTGTGTGTGTGTGTGTGTGTGTGTGTGTGTGTGTGTGTGTGTGTGTGTGTGTGTGTGTGTGTGTGTGTGTGTGTGTGTGTGTGTGTGTGTGTGTGTGTGTGTGTGTGTGTGTGTGTGTGTGTGTGTGTGTGTGTGTGTGTGTGTGTGTGTGTGTGTGTGTGTGTGTGTGTGTGTGTGTGTGTGTGTGTGTGTGTGTGTGTGTGTGTGTGTGTGTGTGTGTGTGTGTGTGTGTGTGTGTGTGTGTGTGTGTGTGTGTGTGTGTGTGTGTGTGTGTGTGTGTGTGTGTGTGTGTGTGTGTGTGTGTGTGTGTGTGTGTGTGTGTGTGTGTGTGTGTGTGTGTGTGTGTGTGTGTGTGTGTGTGTGTGTGTGTGTGTGTGTGTGTGTGTGTGTGTGTGTGTGTGTGTGTGTGTGTGTGTGTGTGTGTGTGTGTGTGTGTGTGTGTGTGTGTGTGTGTGTGTGTGTGTGTGTGTGTGTGTGTGTGTGTGTGTGTGTGTGTGTGTGTGTGTGTGTGTGTGTGTGTGTGTGTGTGTGTGTGTGTGTGTGTGTGTGTGTGTGTGTGTGTGTGTGTGTGTGTGTGTGTGTGTGTGTGTGTGTGTGTGTGTGTGTGTGTGTGTGTGTGTGTGTGTGTGTGTGTGTGTGTGTGTGTGTGTGTGTGTGTGTGTGTGTGTGTGTGTGTGTGGTGTGTGTGTGTGTGTGTGTGTGTGTGTGTGTGTGTGTGTGTGTGTGTGTGTGTGTGTGTGTGTGTGTGTGGTGTGTGTGTGTGTGTGTGTGTGTGTGTGTGTGTGTGTGTGTGTGTGTGTGTGTGTGTGTGTGTGTGTGTGTGTGTGTGTGTGTGTGTGTGTGTGTGTGTGTGTGTGTGTGTGTGTGTGTGTGTGTGTGTGTGTGTGTGTGTGTGTGTGTGTGTGTGTGTGTGTGTGTGTGTGTGTGTGTGTGGGTGTGTGGGTGTGTGGGTGTGTGGGTGTGTGGGTGTGTGGGTGTGTGGGTGTGTGGGTGTGTGGGTGTGTGGGTGTGTGGGGTGTGGGTGTGTGGGTGTGTGGGTGTGTGGGTGTGTGGGTGTGTGGGTGTGTGGGTGTGTGGGTGTGTGGGTGTGTGGGTGTGTGGGTGTGTGGGTGTGTGGGTGTGTGGGTGTGTGGGTGTGTGGGTGTGTGGGTGTGTGGGTGTGTGGGGGTGTGGGTGTGTGGGTGTGTGGGTGTGTGGGTGTGTGGGTGTGTGGGTGTGTGGGTGTGTGGGTGTGTGGGTGTGTGGGTGTGTGGGTGTGTGGGTGTGTGGGTGTGTGGGTGGGTGGGGGGTGGGTGTGTGGGTGTGGGGGGTGTGTGGGTGTGTGGGTGTGTGGGGTGGGTGGGTGTGTGGGTGTGGGGTGTGTGGGTGTGTGGGTGTGGGGGGGTGGGGGGGTGTGGGGGGTGTGGGGGTGTGTGGGTGGGTGGGTGTGTGGGGGTGTGGGTGTGTGGGTGTGTGGGTGTGTGGGTGTGTGGGTGTGTGGGTGTGTGGGTGT
>JAXIVJ010010189.1:0-25000 GCA_036785665.1 Chirona hameri
GTGACGTTGTCGCATATATCGTTTCTAAACATACCCATTGTATGGTGGGCCAAAATGAGCCACATTTTGTGTTGGTAAATATAAACTGGAGTGATGAATGACATGCCACTATGTATTTGTTTATGTCTGACCTCCGCGCGCCAGGTGATCGACGTCATATCGTCGGCGATCGCGGCCACCGACGGCGTGACGCTGCTCGATGTCGACCCGGGCCGGTCCACCAACCGCACGGTCGTCACGTTCGTCGGCGATCCCGACACTGTGGTGGAGGGCGCGCTGAACGGCGCCCGGGCCGCCTTCCGACTCATCGACATGACACGGCACAAAGGTCAGCTGCAGCAGGGCCGCGCCCCAGGTCACTACAGGGTCTGCAGGGCCGCGCCCGAGGTCACTCCGGGGTCAGGCCACGCCCGAGGTCACTCCGGGGGTCAGGCCGCGCCCCAGGTCACTTCGGGGTCAGCCGGGCACGACGCTTTACTTACCATGCGCCAGCCTTGCACAACGCGATGCCTGCCGGTGTTGCTGAAGTGCCTCGTCGATGCTTTGACCGTGCTGTGATGGCTCACTTGATGGCCGCTGGTGCGGTAGTACGTCGGTGAATGTGTCTTGTGTGTTGTGGTTTCATCTGCATGCCTTCATTCCCTTACTCATGACTCGGGGCAGTAATAGCCACGATTTACTGTGGATTGCCCTAAGATCGTAATACATACATACATACATACATACATACATACATACATACATACATACATACATACATACATACATACATACATACATACATACATACATACATACATACATACATACATACATACATACATACATACATACATACATACATACATACATACATACATACATACATACATACATACATACATACATACATACATACATACATACATACATACATACATACATACATACATACATATATACATATATACATACATACATACATACATACATACATACATACATACATACATACATACATACATACATACATACATACATACATACATACATACATACATACATACATACATACATACATACATACATACATACATACATACATACATACATACATACATACATACATACATACATACATACATACATACATACATACATACATACATACATACATACATACATACATACATACATACATACATACATACATACATACATACATACATACATACATACATACATACATACATACATACATACATACATACATACATACATACATACATACATACACACACACACACACACACACACACACACACACACACACACACACACACACACACACACACACACACACACACACACACACACACACACACACACACACACACACACACACACACACACACACACACACACACACACACACACATACATACATACATACATACATACATACATACATACATACATACATACATACATACATACATACATACATACATACATACATACATACATACATACATACATACATACATACATACATACATACATACATACATACATACATACATACATACATACATACATACATACATACATACATACATACATACATACATACATACATACATACATACATACATACATACATACATACATACATACATACATACATACATACATACATACATACATACATACATACATACATACATACATACATACATACATACATACATACATACATACATACATACATACATACATACATACATACATACATACATACATACATACATACATACATACATACATGCATGCATGCATACATACATACATACATACATACATACATACATACATACATACATACATACATACATACATACATACATACATACATACATACATACATACATACATACATACATACATACATACATACATACATACATACATACATACATACATACATACATACATACATACATACATACATACATACATACATACATACATACATACATACATACATACATACATACATACATACATACATACATACATACATACATACATACATACATACATACATACATACATACATACATACATACATACATACATACATACATACATACATACATACATACATACATACATACATACATACATACATACATACATACATACATACATACATACATACATACATACATACATACATACATACATACATACATACATACATACATACATACATACATACATACATACATACATACATACATACATACATACATACATACATACATACATACATACATACATACATACATACATACATACATACATACATACATACATACATACATACATACATACATACATACATACATACATACATACATACATACATACATACATACATACATACATACATACATACATACATACATACATACATACATACATACATACATACATACATACATACATACATACATACATACATACATACATACATACATACATACATACATACATACATACATACATACATACATACATACATACATACATACATACATACATACATACATACATACATACATACATACATACATACATACATACATACATACATACATACATACATACATACATACATACATACATACATACATACATACATACATACATACATACATACATACATACATACATACATACATACATACATACATACATACATACATACATACATACATACATACATACATACATACATACATACATACATACATACATACATACATACATACATACATACATACATACATACATACATACATACATACATACATACATACATACATACATACATACATACATACATACATACATACATACATACATACATACATACATACATACATACATACATACATACATACATACATACATACATACATACATACATACATACATACATACATACATACATACATACATACATACATACATACATACATACATACATACATACATACATACATACATTGCCGGCCGCGGCGCTGCAAAGATCAGCACGAAGAGCAAAAGGTCCAATAGAGCTAAGCTGTCGAGCTGTTTGCGAATGATCTGTGTGATAAAGCCGTTTGCGAATGATCTGTGTGATAAAGCCGTTTGCGAATGATCTGTGTGATAAAGCCGTTTGCGAATGATCTGTGTGATAAAGCCGTTTGCGAATGCTATGTGTGATAAAGCCGTTTGCGAATGCTATGTGTGATAAAACCGTTTGCGAATGCTGTGTGATAAAGCCGGTAGCTCTGTGTCGTCGACTTACTATATAGACAAATTTACATTCGGCCCGGCCCGGCCGTACGGACGCTTTTCGGAAGATAATAAATGACTACTCAACCGATTGCAGTCGGGTCTCTGCCATTCGATGGCCCCATCAAATAAATGTGGCATGTTGCATTATGATACGGGTGACCTGAAAGCGCGTGGCCGCACGAAATTATGCCATGACTCACGCACGAACGGGAGTCATGTAAAACTGGCGATTTTGCCGATACAAATAATGTCTAATGATAGAACGGATTGATAAAAATGGACCAAATTTAGCATACTTTAAGGACCAATGATACCCCATATGTTCCTCTATAAATTGAGCTTTGGATTTCAGCGCGCATGAGCACGTGCAAGACGAGGGTGCCATTTACAACCGTATTATGTATCTCAGAAACTACTTGGCCGTTTAAGGTGACATTTTGTATGCAGCTTCCGACTGACATGCTGACACTATCTGGCATGATGAATTGGAAGTATCATGGACTCATAACACGTGTGTGCGTGTCACTATTTCATATATCCGAAACTACTGGGCCAATTGAGTCGAAATTTTGCATGCAGACTCATAAGGTACTAGCTATTTTACACGTGTCCAGATGTATGCCACTATGCACGTGCGCGCTTGCACAATACACAACCGTATTTCAGATCTCGGAAACTACTGGACTTATCGAGATAAAAAATCCCTATAATTTCTAAGGAACGACTGTTACGAGTTTTGCATTTAGCAGAACTCAAGTGACTATGCACGTGTGCACGTGCGGCCACCACTTCATATCGCAAAATCGCAAATCGCAAAATCGCCCGCCGCCCATAAAGCGATATTTGGTGTTTTGAGTTAAAATTGACTTAAATGTATACATCTGTAACACGATTTCTTACACTATTAAAATTCTTAAGTAAATGGATAAATATATAGATATTAATATAGCGGATTCAATATGAATTTTATTGTACACCATGAGTGAGGATTAGGATGAGGTTACCATCAGTGAGGATTATGGATTTGGACTGCATCCGAGCTATGGCTTGAAGCCATGACATGAACGCCATGTAACTGGCCGTCTAACCGCGGAGGTTCGTGGAGTATCCTGGCCACGGTGCTGTGTAACTGGCAGGCTTCATCTCACACCCCGCCGGTTATCCGCGGTGATTCGGAGAGTATCCTGACCGTGGTCTGAGTGTTGTGTAACTGGCAGGCTGGGTGTCAGGCCGGCTGCCGGCGGTGATTCAGAGAGTATCCTGACCACGGTCTGAGTGCTGTGCAACTGGCAGGCTTCATCTCACACCCCGCCGGTTATCCGCGGTGATTCGGAGAGTATCCTGACCGTGGTCTGAGTGTTGTGTAACTGGCAGGCTGGGTGTCAGGCCGGCTGCCGGCGGTGATTCAGAGAGTATCCTGACTACGGTCTGAGTGCTGTGTAACTGGCAGGCTTCATCTCACACCCCGCCGGTTATCCGCGGTGATTCGGAGAGTATCCTGGCTGTGGTCTGAGTGCTGTGTAACTGGCAGGCTTCATCTCACACCCCGCCGGTTATCCGCGGTGATTCGGAGAGTATCCTGACCGTGGTCTGAGTGCTGTGTAACTGTCCGGCTGGGTGTCAGGTCGGCCGGTTATCCGCGGTGATTCGGAGAGTATCCTGACCGTGGTCTGAGTGCTGTGTAACTGTCCGGCTGGGTGTCAGGTCGGCCGGTTATCCGCGGTGATTCGGAGAGTATCCTGACCGTGGTCTGAGTGCTGTGTAACTGTCCGGCTGGGTCTCGAGTCAGGCCGCGCTGTTTAACTGTCCGGCTGGGTCTCGAGTCCGGCCGGTCGGCTGCCGGCCGCCCCTGGTGACCGGTCGCCGTGACTAACTGTCCGGCTGGGTCTGGAGTCGGGCCGCGCTGTTTAACTGTCCGGCTGGGTCTCGAGTCAGGCCGCGCTGTTTAACTGTCCGGCTGGGTCTCGAGTCCGGCCGGTCGGCTGCCGGCCGCCCCTGGTGACCGGTCGCCGTCGGGCGTCCGTCGGCCCGCTGCAGATGACACGGGTCCGCTTCTGGGAAGCTGATTCGGACAATCAATAGCTGGGCGTCTGTGACGCGACTGGCTGGTGGCTGTGGCGACAGATCAGCAGCGGCCCGGCTGTCTGCTGTGCAGATGTGGGGCTGGTGATAGCCGGGAGGAGGACGAGCTCCGACAGCGCGTCTGGTCACCGGCTGACCCCGCGGCACCCGGCGCCCGGCGCTGCCCCAGCTAGCCCGGGACCCCCTGTTCTCATCTCCAGCCAGCTACATCAGCTAGCTGGGCTAATGTTAGCTAACAGTAGAGGCATTTAACACGGACGATTTCGGTGTGATTTATTGTATTGACGTTGACGATCAGTCTCGCTATGCATGCATGGCAGTTATGCTGTGACGCGGTAGTGCAGAACAGACAGCTAGGGCAGCTTCAGGAGGCTGCGTGCTGTACTACATTGCAGACTGGCTATTGATTCGACTCTGCAGTGCAGACTGGCTATTGATTCGACTCTGATTGAATCATATCGACACCATTGACCCTGTCCTCAAATATTTCTCTAAAAGTTGAAAATTACCAAATGTAAAGTATTCCGATATATTTCGAGCACAGCTCTTCGTATGTCGTTAACCCTAAACGTAGTCGCACAATGCAGACATCGTCTCAATTGCCTTATCTATGCCCACAAATTCGAATAATGCATTCCGTGACTATTTCATATCCCACCCCTCAGTTCCAATATCCATCTCACGAATAACATCCAATCACAACATGCAATTCATACAACATACATTCCAAAAAACATGTTACAAGTACCACGTAGCTATCCACAGTACCCAGTGTGGAAGAGGTTGCCATTATGTAGTATTGTCATTAATTTTAGGCCTCGCGTCTCGAATGCAAATAGATTCAGCGATTCTCCTATCCGCTTCGTCTCTGCCGACACGCAGGATTATGACAGTTAATGTGGTGTCATTAGGGCTCAGTTCCGGATGTTTTTGAGTGACATGGTCCCCGAGGGGTGTATCCGCCTCCCCATTGATTCCACTCCTCCGATGTTCGTTATATCTCAGCCTCACTGGCCTGCTAGTCTCCCCTATATACTTATCCCCACAGTGACTACATGTCAATTCATAGACCACATTTTTAGTCGCGCACTTCTTCAGCCCCGTGTGGCACGAATGGCAGCGCCTACCGACATGGACAGAGGGACATGGACGGGGGGACAAGGACAGGGGGACATGACATTCATGCGTGTGGCCACAGATGCCGAATATGGCCACAGATGCCGAATGTGGCCACATATGCCGAATGTGGCCACATATGCCGAATGTGGCCACAGATGCCGAATGTGGCCACAAATGCCGAATGTGGCCACAGATGCCGAATGTGGCCACAGATGCCGAATGTGGCCACAGATGCCGCTCATAATGTTTAGCCATGCCCAAACGTTCCGATTGAATCGATTGGAATCGTGCAATCAAAATTCCTTGAATAAAAAAATTATTGATTCACCACCAGATCTTTTGATTCATGAATCGTGATTTAATCAAAACCCGCTTGGAATCAAGCCTGATTGCATCAACATATTTAACGATTCTTAACTATTCAAGTGGACATATGTAAATTGGGCAAATACAATGCAGTCCCAGTGGCTACATTCATTTATACTGAAATATTATTGTGGTAACAATGTTTTCATGATCATATATATGTATGTTTCCATTTTTATTGATGGCATAAATTTAACATATATTTAAATGTCGAATCAAACGTGAATCGAGGATTTTTTGTTATTCTTTGAATCGGAAAGAATTAATTCCCAAAATTGTATCCATGAATTGAACGGTGATTGAATCATTCAGGTTCCAAAATGAATCGTGATTGAATTGTTCCAAAAAAAAAGTTGAATCAATAACCAGTCTGCTACATTGCCGCCTACCAAATCAGCTGCCTCGTTATTCTGAGTCACTGCGACACGTCATCTGAGATGTTTATTGACTCGATATGCCATCTGAGATGCGTATTGACTCGATATGGTATTCAGGAAAAGGTTAGAATGGTTACACGTGTGCAGGCGCGTCAGCGCGTGCCAATCACAAATATTCCCCTACCATAACACAAAATATGATCTGGGATCTCTGGAATCCAGATGAGAGATGCTATCGAGTGCAGTCTCTTTTTCATTAGGTTCTTCGATACATCCTACGCAACCTCAGTCTCGGGTACCATTTGACGTTTACAGATGAGTGACCGAGAAGGCGTCTTGCAACACTACATAATGTCTCTACCACTGCGTATGTTAACACCTAAAAAGAAGCTGGCGCTCGGGCATGGAGGGGAGTTGTGCTGTTACGCCCATATACTTCATGTAACTCTGAAAAATAAAGGAGTTATTTTGAAGAAAAATGTAATGCAGGGTTCGAATAAAGATACTTACCCGCGCCTCGGTGGGCCTCTGAGACAACGTCGCCCTGATGGGGGAGGTCAAAATGACCCCTCACTAACTCGAAAACTAAAAGGGCTAGAAAGACGCGGAAAAGGTGTTCGAAAGCTCTCAACAAGAACTTTAGAAGTTAGTTCAGCTATTTATGGCTCAAGTCAATATTGAGTTCACCATACGTCATCAAAGGTCACATTTTCCACGTTTAGGACTTTGCTACAGGGACCCCCCCCCATATATCGGGAACTATGATGGCTAGGAATAAACGGAAAAGCCAATCGAAAGCTCTTGCAAAAAAATGCAATGGCCATCGGTGTCCTCAAATTTTATATCAGGTCAATACAATAGTTTAGGCAGCGCTGGTCAGTGGTCACCAAAGGTCACGATGGCATTTTCTTCCAAAAAGTTTGTCGTGAATAACTATAACCTATCTGTTGAAGATAGGACAATAATTGTATAACGTCAATGTGTTTGTCCCGTCCAGGCGCTTCGAAACATATACACGATGACTGGATTTAGGTCAAGTTCAAAATTTGACCTCAGGTCAAGGTCATTTGGTGATCCAAGTAGGTCATGTTGCATATGGAGAGACGCGTCTCAGCAAGACAAACATAGTGGTATCAGTCGCACGTCTCTATATTTATCCTTTGAGGAGTTATTGTCAAAAATGTGCTGGTGACCTCAGATGACCTCAGATGACCTTGCAGAAGTCACTGAGCAACAATTGCACCTGAGTCATCAATAATGGGCTAAAATAACATGATCCGGAAATAATTGGCCTGATCTAATGCATATTATCTGAATAGGAAACATTTGTATATTTACCTATTGACTTATTATGGGAGGTCACGAAGTTGACCTAACCTTAGGTCAAGGATATACAAAATCCGAGATAAATAAATTATAGATACATATGCCCTGATAAACTTCTGTGAGTTTCAAATAGTTCTGTCAAGCCCTGTAGCTTTGGCACGACCACAAACATGTTTGGAGGTAAGGTTACTTGGACGTGACCTGGTGACCTGATCTGAGATGACCCGAGGTCAAAACTTGTACACAATGTGGGTGCCCGATGATGTCCGAACTGATGTGATCCCCGAACTGCTGTTTAAAATTTGGCGCCGCTTCGCACCGCCGTTTTTACACTTGGCCCTAAAAACTTCAGGGGGGGGGGCAAAATGACTCCACCACCAAGGCCCCACCAGGGCCCCACCAGGGCGATGGTTAAGATGGAACGTGGGTATCCATATATGTATAGTATACGGGAGTTAACTTTACGTCTTAGCTTCCTGATCCTGTGTTTCCTGATCCTGTGTTTCCTAATCCTGTGTTTCGTGAGCCTCCTGATATTGTGTTACGTCTGAACCTCCTGATCCTGTGCTTCGTCTGAGCCTCCTGATCCTGTGTTTCGTCTGAGTTCCCTGATCCTGTGTTTCCTGATCTTGTGTTACGTCTGAACCTCCTGATCCTGTGCTTCGTCTGAGCCTCCTGATCCTGTGTTTCGATCCGTGGGGATCAGAGAATAGTGAAATTCAGTTTGTATTTTTACAACCAATTTTCCTTTGAAATATAAACGTCTGCTTATACGACAGCTTTATTTTGCGACTTCTTCTGTTTTCCTACCGACGATTTATATGACCGCCTTATATCATGACATGGTTAAAAAAATTGAAGATCTCAAAAGAAGTGCCATCTAAAGAGGGATCATGTTGAGTGTAAAATATATATGGACCGAAAAATCGGTGTTTTAATCAGATACATAGGTGATTCAGTATCCGTTCAACATTAGGTACTACAGATGCCTTCAAGATGGAGTCCAACATAGAATACCATCAGCTGACTGGTTTATACTGGATATTTTCCCGTCCGGCCGTAATGGGGTGTTTTTGCCGATACCGCAGCGAGCGGTGGTCTGTGCGGCGCTCCCCTCGATCACCAGAAGCGGCTATATCGATCAACATGCCGGGCATGCCCCTGACAAACGAACACACCCACATACGTCTCCGTAGCTGAATAGACATGTAGGTATCTGCCATCTGAAGACGCACAGGACTCGACTGCAACAACCCCACAATACGCCACAGTTCCGGCCAAGTTTGCAGCCGGCAGCTCGCGGCAAGTTGGAAAGTAAACCAGCTCCGATGCTCTGATTTGAAAGGAAACCAGCTCTGATTCGTGGTTTATATTTTCATTCTTTTCTGGGGTCTTTCAATATGAGATTGCAATGTTTGTTAGGTACATTTATCGGTTTGATGACTTAGTTTTGTGAAATATTGTGGCGAACAGAAATACATAGTAATAGGGAAGACTGGGGGAACCCCGAACTACGGGAAAAGCCGAAATTGTCGATTACGCTTTTAGCGTGGGCTTCTGCTGACAGTTGCAGAAGGCTTGGCTAGAAATGGCGTGTTGCTGCCGAAATCGCGCCGGTACTTACTGCAATTTACTGAGATGCAGCGCGGTTGGAACGCTTTTTGGGGTACGTAAAAATCAACAAGGTGCTATTTTAGAGGGCTATAATTTTTCGTTGGTGCATGATACTTTAAGCTCTCGACAGCAATAGATGGAATACATGTCGCCCGGGGCAAAGCCGAAATAGCACTGGAAAATTTCGGCGTTGCCAAAATTTGGTCTTGGTCTGGAGAAATTTGGTATTTTGAAAGAACGTTTTTCTATTACGATAAACATTTTCTCCTGAATGGCATCCTTCAAAAGGATGCCATTCAGGAGACATTTTCTCCTGAATGGCATCCTTCAAAAGGCACAACTGTGATTGCAACACTCGCATATAAAAAGTAAAAATGTGTGGTTTTAAATATCGCTGCGTTTGCAAGTGTGCAGAATATTTTAGCCTGCGACTGCTTACAATGGGATTTAATCCGTAAACACTTCGATAGAAACGCTTACAGCTCATAAACTTTAAGTTGGAAGTACTATAAAAGCAACTTTGACTCATTCGGCATTACCCGTTATTAGTTGGGACAAAACCGAAATTATTGCAATGATATTGGTAATGACAATATCGGATTCAAACTCGGCTATCACTAAACGGCTCACTTTCAGGGTGACAATGGAATACGACCAGGATGTCTTGTTAAATGCACTGAGCAGTGTGTGTTCACATGCCCTCTCAGCATCCCCGTTCATGATGTTTCGCGCCGTGTTTCCCTGTTGAGCTGATCTATTGTTGCCCCCTGTTTTCAGGAGAGCACCCCAGAATGGGAGCACTGGACGTGTGCCCCTTCATTGCCGTCCGGGGAGTAACGGTGGAGGAGTGTATCCAGTGCTCCAAACGGTCAGTTAGCCTCCGCGACGTCTAACCTCACTTGCTGCGGCGCGCCGAAACCTAAGCCACTTCCACCAAAGGCGGATCCAGGAGGGGGGGGGGGGCAACGGGGCCATGCCCCCCCCCCCCCAGACCGTTCAAGAGGGCCAAACTATGTTTCCCCCCAAGCAGGGCGTCGCCGACGGGGGGGGGCTGACCTCCTCACACTCTCAGAAGGCGGGGGTTCGACCCCCCCCCCCCCCCCCACACACACACACACACTTTTTGCGTTGAAAGTTAGCAATTTATCGTAAAAATTGCCTATGCAGCAGTCAAAATCCAGCTATCCACAGCCAAAAACTGGTAAATTTCGCGCCGCTTCGCAGCATGACACAAGTTTCCCAATTGTTTATACAAATTTGGAATATGGGAAAATGAATTCCATTAAGTGTCTGGCAGAGGCTCTCCTTGACGGTAATTGCTGGCTCCAGGGCCCACTCCCTCCACAACATATCAACTTTCAAGCGGGCTACATGTTTAGATAGTCTGCCGAGTTCCGAAAAAAGGCGATGCTGACGCAAAGACGCGGACATCGGCCCCCGGAAGTTGCTCCAGCGGTGCCCAACTTGCCGGACCGAAGAGCTAATAGTGGAGACCATCTCCCCCAAGCCATCTCCCCCAGGCTCCTCCAGATCCACAGGGACCATTTATGCGCGAAAAAGTCGTTCTGCCTCTTGCTGCTTTAGAACAATTTGCACTGTTACCATTGTGTGTTACAGTTCGGTACATTACAGTTATCAGTTATCATATGTTCTATTGAGCGCTGCTGCCACCGGCCATCGTGATTTACTATCCGAGGCTACCTTCATTTCAATATTTTTCATCATACCGAGATGCGCAACCAGGAAAAGTTGTTACCTGAGGCTTGGCTCCACCCACGGTCTGGTTCCAATATTCAAATTGCGTTTTCCACGACCTAAAATTGAAATTGTCACGCCGCTTCGCGGGGTCACATCGGTAGCCATCGTCATAACGAAGCCATCGTCATACCGACGTAATCATCATCGTCTTCGGTTCGTCGTAACGCTGAATTGAATTAACAACATTTTTAGCTTCTCATCCTCTACAAGGCCTATATTTCTGGGTCTTATCAACCAAAAACGTAAAAATTTCACCCCGCTTGATGGTGCCTAAGTAACAAGTACCTACTATTCCATGAAAATGCACATTAAAAATACTGCCAGGCTTAAATATACGCAGAAAAAAGGGAGGTACATTTTTTCGTCATTTCAGACGACCCCCCACTTAAAAATGATCGGCGACGTCCCTGCTCCCAAGACGTGAAGTCTAATACATGTTATACAGTTACCGAGGAGCTGACTACGCGCTCTACCCTCCCCCCCCCCCCCCCCCCGATCAACAATTTATCGCTGGCGGCTGACGGTCTGCTACCTCCCCCCTCCCCCGGTCAACAACTTTTCGCTGACGGTTTGCTACCCCCCCCCCCCCCCCCCCGCTCAGCACCGTTTTAGAAATACGCCACTGGATTCCCCCTCCCCCAAAAAAGACACGGCTGGATCCGATTTTTTTCGTATGGATTGTTTATTGTCTTAGGTGCGTATTTTTACATAGCATCTTCTTCCCTCTTATTATAGTGGTAATCGTTGTATCGATGCTAAAGCAAACAATAATATAAGTGAAAATTCAACTAAAGGGGCTCCAGATGTGATTTTGTCCACATTTATTTCACATGTATTTCAAAACACACACAGAGACACTTAAGACATTGCGGAAACTGTTGGTCTGTACATATACATATGGCATCTCATATGGCCCCCGCCCGCGCCGCCTCGCGTTAAAGGGAGTGTGCCTACTCACATCGCTTATTTGGGGTTATTGACACTGGTCCAGGGTCTCCTGTAAGGGATTTTCACTGGGGGGGGGGGGGGGGGCACGCAGATTTTTCGATAAGCGACAAGTGAAAAACGCTGTTAGATATCCCGAGACAAGCTCTATGAAAAGTATATCGGTCTTTCTTAGGGGTCAAGTCAATATTGAGGTCACCAGAGGTCATCAAAGGTCAAATGTCGGCTATATATGAGTGCCCTTGCTAAAACCGTCTATATCTCGATAACTAACAGAGTTAGCGACGCGCCGAAAAAAGCGTTCGAAAGATAATACATTTTTTTCTTCAATACAGTTGCATCAGAATTTACCTCAGGTGAATAGTTAGTCCAGGATAATCCATTAAAGAGAATGTTTCACCTTTCTGAAAGTTGTCAAATATACGCTGGTTGTAGTCGAAAATATGAAGTAAGTAAACGATGAAAACGATGGAGATATTTTTGATCTCGAAAAGTCACTTAACTTTATACAAATTAAGTTTTTAAAATTGGGATGATGACGTCATTATTGAGCTATAGACCGCCTCTGATTTGCCGACAAAGTGGCTGTCAGCCAATCAGTGGCGGCACTACCCTAGACCCCATTTTGCAAAATATAAATTAAATTGCTTAAAAACGGCTAAGTTTGGGGGAAAATCACCTTAGTATTTTCCACATTTCAATAACGGCCAAAGATAATGGCTATCTCAGTTCAAAACCAATACGAAGGTGAAACATTCCATTTAAAGGGAATGTTTCACCTTTCTGAAAGTTTTCAAATATACGCTGGTTGTAGTCGAAAATATGAAGTAAGTGTTGCTGAAAACGCTGGTCATATTTTGTCTCTCGAAAGGTCACTTAACTTTATACAAATTAAGTTTTTTGGGGGATGATGACGTCATTATTGAGCTATAGACCGCCGCTGATTGGCTGACAAAGTGGGATTGGCCGAAAAAGTCGCTGTCAGCCAATCAGCGGCGGCACTAGCCTAGACCCCATTTTGCAAACTATAAATTGAATTGCTTAAAAACGGCTAAGTTTTTGGGACAATGACCTTAGTATTTTCGACATTTCAATAGCGGCCAAAGATAATGGCTATCTCAGTGCAAAACCAATACAAAGGTGAAACATTCCCTTTAACGTTTATTCTAGTGGTGTGTGCTTGAGAGGGGTAAAACACGGACATCCAACGTTGAAAATTTGGTTCAAACCCGTATGCCCGTACAACTGCGTTCAGGTACTCCCAGCTTATAGAGTCATATGCCTTTGGTCGCTTGCCATCTTCTTGTTTCGCAAAGCCATCGCTTTTGCAATAATTTTATAAGGTACAGGCCGTAGACTTATTGGTCTCAAATTTGCAATGTACCTTTTATCTTTTCCTTTTTTAGGAATTTAGGTTGTCACACTTCTAGAAAAGGACCCCGGGAAAGTTTCACGCTCATCAATTTCGTTTACTACCAACAACAAGGGACAAAAATGTCCCAAAAACGTTTAACCCGCGAGTTACTGGGGTATATTTCATAACGCGACTTACTGGGGGCGGGGGGGGGGCTATTTTTTGCCCCCCCCCCCCTCGGATCTCCGGAACTACTGGACCGAATATAAAAATTCAAACGGCATTCGATATCCCTGGGAAATTTATCGAGGGAAACATAATATTGTTGACCTCGGGATCACTGATGACGTCACAAGTCAGGTCAAGTACAAAATGTTTGACCGTGTCGAAAGGTCTCGATGGATGGAATTGTCGCGCAAAATTGCGATATTAAACGCATAAGCTGTCGATAAATCGGTATGATTCGTGTGTCTGACACTTCTAAGTACCTTTCTAAGCTGTTTATGACCTTGGGTCAGGTCAAGGTCATCCGAGTTCACGAGGTCAAACTGCAGATTACGGTCATTAGGCGTTGTAACACATGTTTATGGGGTTGTCTTTCGTCTAGAGCGCGAAAAATGACCTTAGAAAATTGTTTGTTCCATATAAATAGAAGTAAAAAGCAAAAACGGAAATGCGTTTTTTATGCATAGTAACGCTGTGAGAGGTGGTCGATGTTGGTCATTTAAAGGTCATAATTCAGTCATTTTTGAAGATATCGACTTCAATTTGGTAAACATATTCACCGCACACATCTCAATCACATATACTCCGGGTTTTGGATAATTCTGATTTTTTCTTGAAAATTTTGTAAAAACAAACAAAAATGTATTTGGATATCTCAAAATTGTGAATAAAAAACTCAAAAATCTGAGATAGCAGTTGGATAGCCCAGTCTATTTTCAGTAATTTGATTTAAGACAATTGAGTTTATATCAAACATCGTATCTTTGACAGCGTTTTCCGAAAATCATTATTTTGCAACAAAAACCGAAGAACATGACGTCACTCTGACGTCATTTACGGTTGACCTATCATAACCTCATATTTTTCCTTTTGCCAACATGTGTAGAATTGATGTGAAAGAAGGTACTGCAAGTTTGGTGACGATACCTGTGTTCGTTTAGGAGTTATTGCAAAATAACTGGAGGGGGAATAGCCCCCCCCCCCCAGTAACTCGCGGGTTAAAGGTAGATAATCACCTTTTTCCACAAAAATGGAGTTAGCACCTGACATCGATAGACGAGGCCAAAATATATTGTAAATTCATTACATTTTGCATATAACAATTCTTACCGATATATATTTCAAGTCATAGTTGATAAGCGTTCTACGCTTATAATCAGCAAGTACTCGGTAACGAATTCAGTAAATTAGCCTCCCTACGCATTGTTATTTATCATGAAGGTATGCAATATGTTTCCTGCACTCTATCTTTTGCGAATATGTGCCAAACTTTTATGAACAATCAACAATAATTTGAAAAAGTGAATTGAAATCGGCAGTTTAGCAGTGGCGGTGAGGGCGACCTCTTTAGTGTCGGCGATTTGTTTATAAGTGCCCATACAACAACGTTGAACAGATTGATTCAAAAGTGCCAGATGTTGCGCTTTCCAATAGTTGAGGGAAAATACCGATCATTAATTTTCCAAAACTTCCAACTTTGAATTAGGGAATAATTTTATTTTATTCTTAAATTTAGATCACATCATTTTATTACCATAACGGTAGCCAAATAAATTGTTGCTAACAAAATAAAAAGATGATTATCTCCCTTTAAAAATGCAGCTGTTTAAACGTTTAAAGAATTCAGCGCTTGTCCCCACAGTGGCCAGGAGCTGTATTTGGCTACAGAGTCGAAAGCGCTTCTGTCAATTCTGCGGCTGTGATTTGGAGCTCGCATTCTTCCCGCTGTATATCGGTGATTTTCTCTAACGAATCTAAAAAGTCATTGGCTTCGTCGCCTGTTCTAGGTACCCGCTTATAAAACTTCGCATAGAAAGCAGTGCTTTCGTTTAGCATCTGCTCTGTTTTGTCGGAAAGCTCGCCGGTGACTGTTTTTTTCCGCGCCGCTTGGCGGCGCTAAGTAACAAGTACCTACTATAATATTAAAATTCACATTAAAAATGCTGCAAAGGCTTAAAGGGAGGTAATCACCTTTTGAGTGTGTTAGCAACAACTTATTTGGCTACCGTTATGGTATTAAAATGTTGTGATATAAATTTATGAATTAAATAAAATTATTCCCTAATTCAAAGTTGGCAGTTTGGGAAAATTAATGATCGGTATTTTCCCTCCACTATTGGAAAGCGCAACATCTGGCGCTTTTGCATCAATCTGTTCCACGCACTAACGTTGTTGGATGGGCAATCTCCGACACTAAATAGGTCGCCGTAGTTTTGCTTGGCACTGCCGGCCGGTGCCAAGCTAAACTGCCGATGTCAATGCACTTTTTCAAATGATTGTTGATAGTACATAAAATTTTGGCGCATATTCGCAAAAGATAGAGTGCAGAAAACATATTGCATACCTTCATGATAAATAACAATGTGTAGGGAGGCTAATTTACTGAATTCGTTATCGAGTACTTGCTGAGTACCGACCGATATAAGCGTGGATCGCTTATCAGTAGAAAACTGCCAATATCTTTCGGTAGGAATGTTTATATGCAAAATGTGATGAATTTGCATCATATTTTGGCCTCGTCTATCGATTTCAGGTGCTAACTCCATTTTTGTGGAAAAAGGGATGTTCTCCCTTTAAAGGGAAATATTCACATTTTTCCACAAAAATAGAGTTATTACTTGAAATCGATAGACCAGACCAAAATATATTGTAAATTTATCACATTTTGCATCTAACAATTCCTACCGAGAGATATTTTAAGTCATAGTTGATAAGCGATCCACGCTTATAACGACCAGTACGTGCAAGTACTTGGTAACGAATTTCGAATTCCGGGCTTGTCTGGTATTGTTTTTTGAAAAAAATGTATGGAAAATATATACTCTGTCTATTGTGATTATGTGCCCAAATATCCTTTCCAATCAACAAACATTGAATAATAAGGTAGTCAAATTAGCAGTTAACTTGTGCATGCTACGACGGCTAGTTAGTGGTTGCGACCCTCAATTTGTGAAAATTGGTTAATTTGTTTTCAACATGAGGGGTTTTGTACAGTTTTGTCTCTGGCTGTATACAACACTATACTTTAGGTTATCATGCATTTTTTTATTAAAAAAAAATCAACAAGCAATGACAAAACTGGCAGTGAAATCGGAAGTTCACTTGGGCACGCAACGGCGACCTATTTAGTGTCGATAATTTGTTTCAGGGACCAATCAGAGACGTTTTGAAAAAAACGAAAAGCGTCTAAAAAAACGAATATGTCGCGCTTCCAAATAGTGGAGGGAAAACACCGATCATGAACTCTGAAAGAAGTGTATGTACTTGTTTGTTAAATCGTCCCCAATTTTTTTTTTTTTCAATATAGAAAAAGTTGTGATTTCATTTTTAAATTGAGACTCGATCAATTTGATACCATACACGATGCATAAGATAATGCAGAAAAGTAGATCAAAAGGTGAATATTTCCCCTTAAATTCACGCATAAAAATGGGGTACTTTTTTCCGTAATTTCAGCTTACCCCCACATAAAAATTATCGGCGACGCCCCTGCCCCCAAGACCGTGAAGTCTAATACATGCTATACAGTTGTTGACGGGCTGACTACGGCTCTACCCCCCCCCCCCCGATCAACAATTTATCGCCGACGGCTGACGGTCTGCTCCCCCCCCCCCCCCCCCCCCGCTCAGCAACTTTTTGTAAATACGCTACTGGATTTCCCCTTCCCAAAAACAAAAACACGGCTGGATCCGCCCTTGACTACCACCACCACCACGAAACGGTCAATCGTGAAAACAAATCACTTTTGGTTTGGCATGTGACATTACCTATTTCTTCAAATGAGATGCATTCTAAAACACCCGTGAAGTGCATGATTGTCCTTATTAGTGGTCATTTTCCAAAAATGTCCTGAACGATTCCAAACCGATACCGAATGGGAGGCATTTTGGTTGACCGACCGATTTGGGTTGAAGCCAAAGATGTCCAAAATTTGACCGATCTCATAATTTTATATTTATTTATGTAGATAACACACTGGCAAAAAGAGCTTTGTTTAACATCATAAAACACACATGTACAGTTTCCAAAAAGACAGTATAATTGGGAAAAAGGAACCAAATACATTTGCAATGCAAAGTAGTGGATGCTGCAAGCAAAACCGAAAGCACATTGAAAACAGGATGGAAAAATGTGACCTCAATAATTTCATATTAATTTGCAGCATAATATATATTACAAAAATGCATACATCAGAAGAAATCAATTTAATCTGGCCAAAGTTGGAGGGGCATACTGGTTACTGGTTTGTGCTTGCTACTTAGCCCGGCATTGACTGGGGTCTCAGCCGAACGCCATTGACTGGGGGGGGGGGGGGGCGTTAAACACCCCCTGGCTATCTTCCGAACCAATGATCGCAGCGAGACGCGCAAGGCGGCATTCGAAAGCGCTCAATGAGATATGAGATGAATCTAAAGAATGCTCACAAATTTCAAAGTGAGGTCAAATATCAGGGCACGGTCAGGTCAAAGATCAACATCGACGTATTTTAGTTTATGGGCCATACTTTCCAGAAAAGCCATCAATTACGACCATGATCACCCAAAGTGCTGCCAAAGGTATTATACACATCCCGCATGGGCTAAAGTGAGATTGTTGGCAAAGGTCAAGGCCAAGGTCAGGTCACACAAATTCACTATGCTCAAAATATCTACGAATCATGCCACACATGTTTTAGGGGTTATTTGCCACGTATAATTCGATAGTGATAGTCATTTTACCAACTGAATTCATTTACGTGAAGTTATTGTCAAGTTCAGGTCAAGTTCAAGTCACCGAAGGTCAAAATTTGAAGTTTGAAATATAAATAAAGAAGGTATGTCTATGGACCAGTTATCTCTCATGAATACAGTGTGCTGGCATTCATTTGTCTGTATCTGGTCAATAAAAGTCAAAAACGCAATTAAAAAATATGACGGCATGAGTTACTCGTACTTTAGATGTCATAAGTCAGTCAAAAATGGAGCTATCTGTTTTAAATTTGGTATAGTAGTTGCCTAGGTATGATTCTCTGACATAACTTCCGTTTTTTATATTTTATACAATTTTATTTTATGATAATTCCCCCCCCAAAAAAACGTTTTTTACGTTTTTTTGGGGTCAAAAACGAAAATATGAAGACAAAAACGAGATAGCCACTTGGTAGCCCTTACAATTTGTTATCTTTTGGCGTTTTTCGACTGTATTTTGCTTCAAATGTGGCATTTGTACGGCCTGGCAAAATTTAGCTGATTTTGGTGTAAAACTCGTGTGTAGTGACGTCACTAAATTCGCTATAACTCGAGAGAAAAAATCGACGAAATTTCTTCATTTTTGCAGACAAGACGTAACAAGATTTATAAGAAGGTACACGAAGTTTTACGTTGATAGCGCTATTGGTGTTTCAGCTATTGCGAAAATTCATCAGGGAGGGGGGGGGGGGGCGTTAAATGCCCCCTCGTCAATGGCGGGTTAAGATGGTATACAATACTTTTTTAAGGACCTCACTTCCTCTCGTGAGCAATATCTTCAATCTCGATATAATAATGAGGTGTTCTATTTAGTATTTACATTAATTGATTGAATTTGGAGCAAATTTGCTGGATATAATGTGTAAAAGTGTGACAAAAAAGTAATTGTTTAAGATTAGGCTTACCGAAAAGTGTCCAAAAATGTATTAGCCTGACGAACCGATTACCAATTCTGTCAAAACATTTTTTCGGTTACCAAATGTTCGGTAACCGATGGACACCACTAGTCTATAATGCAATAAAGATACTGTTATCAAAATGGATAAAATGGGTCGGTGTATGTATATTTGTGTTTGTGCGGCGGCAGGTTCGGGGAGCGGCTGGCGCAGGAGCTCGGTGTGCCCGTGTTCCTGTACGGAGCCGCCGCCAGCCAGGAGCACCGGCGCACCATGCCGCAGATACGGGCCGGCGAGTACGAGGCGCTGAAGGAGCGCCTGCAGCAGCAGCGCTGGGCGCCCGACTTCGGTCCGGCCGAGTTCGTGCCCAGCTGGGGCGGCACCGTTACCGGCGTCAGGAAATTCCTCATCGCCTACAACGTCAACGTCCTGGGCACCAAGGAACAGGCGCACAGGTCAGTTGAGTCCTGGGCACCAAGGAACAGGCGCACAGGTCAGTTGGGTCCTGGGCACCAAGGAACAGGCGCACAGGTCTGTTGAGTCCTGGACACCAAGGAACAGGCGCACAGGTCAGTTGGGTCCTGGACACCAAGGAACAGGCGCACAGGTCAGTTGGGTCCTGGACACCAAGGAACAGGCGCACAGGTCAGTTAGGTCCTGGACACCAAGGAACAGGCGCACAGGTCAGTTAGGTCCTGGGCACCAAGGAACAGGCGCACAGGTCTGTTGAGTCCTGGACACCAAGGAACAAGCGCACAGGTCAGTTGGGTCCTGGACACCAAGGAACAGGCGTACAGGTCAGTTGGGTCCTGGACATCAAGGAACAGGCGCACAGGTCAGTTAGGTCCTGGACACCAAGGAACATGCGCACAGGTCAGTTGGGTCCTGGACACCAAGGAACAGGCGCACAGGTCAGTTAGGTCCTGGACACCAAGGAACAGGCGCACAGGTCAGTTAGGTCCTGGGCACCAAGGAACAGGCGCACAGGTCTGTTGAGTCCTGGACACCAAGGAACAGGCGCACAGGTCAGTTGGGTCCTGGACACCAAGGAACAGGCGCACAGGTCAGTTGAGTCCTGGACACCAAGGAACAGGCGCACAGGTCAGTTGGGTCCTGGACACCAAGGAACAGGCGCACAGGTCAGTTGAGTCCTGGACACCAAGGAACAGGCGCATAGGTCAGTTGGGTCCTGGACACCAAGGAACAGGCGCACAGGTCAGCTGGGTCCTGGACACCAAGGAACAGGCGCACAGGTCAGTTGGGTCCTGGACACCAAGGAACAGGCGCACAGGCTGGCTGGAAAAATGGCTGGTCCTCTGCCTTTCACCAGAACCTCGTATTTCGTATTGCCATGTTTTACAAATAAAAGAGTGTAGGTATAGACAGAAGCGGGGCGTTGGACTGCATTTGCGACTGGGCGTAGGTTATGTTCGCTATCCTGGAATAGCTCTGGCCTCTGTTATCGGATTATTGTGGCGTGAGTGATTTTCGACGCTGTTTGCTGTGGCGCACATCACACAGTGACAGGCCGCATTTCATTTGCATATCGATTATAATAACTGACGAATTACAGTGTTGTTCAGTTAATGGAGACTAAAATCAGTTAAACTCCAACCCCCGATGTCACATTACAACAAACGGCATGCTTCTTAATATTTCCACAGGCTGAACATGAGTTCGTCACTCGTAACGTGAATGGTAATCGAACATGTGCACACAAAGTAACACAATCAGTGTAATAGTTTGCGATGGTGGACATGCTTTGCGATGCATGCGTAGCGTGGGGCAGGAGGAGGGGTAGAGAGGGTATACAATAGGAGTGGGAGGGAAAACAAACAGTCGGTGCCGTTCCACTCTTTTCCGTGAAGGTAGAGATATTCGTTTGTTTTGAAGCGTGGTGCAGCGAGACAGAAGTGATAGCGTGGTGCAGCGAGACAGAAGTGATAGCGTGGTGCAGCGAGACAGAAGTGATAGCGTGGTGCAGAGAGACAGAGGTGATAGCGTGGGGCGGAGAGACAGAAGTGATAGCGTGGGGCGGAGAGACAGAAGTGATAGCGTGGGGCGGAGAGACAGAAGTGATAGCGTGGTGCAGAGAGACAGAAGTGATAGCGTGGTGCAGCGAGACAGAAGTGATAGCGTGGTGCAGAGAGACAGAAGTGATAGCGTGGGGCGGAGAGACAGAAGTGATAGCGTGGTGCAGAGAGACAGAAGTGATAGCGTGGTGCAGCGAGACAGAAGTGATAGCGTGGTGCAGAGAGACAGAAGTGATAGCGTGGGGCGGAGAGACAGAAGTGATAGCGTGGTGCAGAGAGACAGAAGTGATAGCGTGGTGCAGCGAGACAGAAGTGATAGCGTGGTGCAGAGAGACAGAAGTGATAGCGTGGGGCGGAGAGACAGAAGTGATAGCGTGGTGCAGCGAGACAGAAGTGACAGCGTGGGGCGGAGAGACGGAAGTGATAGCGTGGTGCAGAGAGACAGAAGTGATAGCGTGGTGCAGCGAGACAGAAGTGATAGCGTGGTGCAGCGAGACAGAAGTGATAGCGTGGGGCGGAGAGACAGAAGTGATAGCGTGGTGCAGAGAGACAGAAGTGATAGCGTGGGGCGGAGAGACAGAAGTGATAGCGTGGTGCAGAGAGACAGAAGTGATAGCGTGGTGCAGAGAGACAGAAGTGATAGCGTGGTGCAGCGAGACAGAAGTGATAGCGTGGTGCAGAGAGACAGAAGTGATAGCGTGGTGCAGAGAGACAGAAGTGATAGCGTGGGGCGGAGAGACAGAAGTGATAGCGTGGTGCAGCGAGACAGAAGTGATAGCGTGGTGCAGAGAGACAGAAGTGATAGCGTGGTGCAGAGAGACAGAAGTGATAGCGTGGTGCAGCGAGACAGAAGTGATAGCGTGGTGCAGAGAGACAGAAGTGATAGCGTGGTGCAGCGAGACAGAAGTGATAGCGTGGTGCAGAGAGACAGAGGTGATAGCGTGGTGCAGCGAGACAGAAGTGATAGCGTGGGGCGGAGAGACAGAAGTGATAGCGTGGGGCGGAGAGACAGAAGTGATTGTATAGCGTGGGGAGGGATGGAGAGAAGGTAGAGGAGGAACAAACTATCCACGGAGGCTGGGTCTGTGGAGAGTTGTGGTTCGTAGTATAGTTCGCAAACCAATTGAAAGCTGAGCCATGATTCGTAGATTCTGAACGATTGGAAGGTGAAAGTGGTGAGGGGTAGATAGATAATCAATCCCCTTCGCGTACAAATGCAACTGATAGAAGATGCTTTCGATTGTTGAGGCTGGTCGGCTGGCCGGTCAATCATATAGGCAAGACCAACTGGGTGCAACAAATGCCAATTTGTCACTGCTCGAGGAGCGTCATCGTCTCACCGTTATGGGTATTGATCGCATCAAGGAGAAGTGTATGGCCTAGGGTTGCTGTTCGTACCTTGTGACCTTACCTGAGTTGGTTTATTTAAGTTATTAAATGATGGAATCGTGCGACCATCTACCATCTGGCCTCGATAAAACTAAAACTAAACCAATGATCTCCTGCAGAATCCTGAGTGTATGTAACTGCCATTATAATTATGACGCTGACACTGTAAAAAATGGTGCCGATTTGTGCATGTATTGCGTGTGTATTGTAGTGGTGTGTTGTTGTATATGGTGCGTGTCTGTTGTGTCGGCCAGGATCGCGCTGAACATCCGTGAGGGAGGCCGTGGTCCGGGACGCGCCCGGCCGGCTGCGCTGTTGTCAAGCCATCGGCTGGTACCTGGACGAGGCTGACCTGGCCCAGGTCTCCATCAACCTCACCGACTACGAGGTCACGCCCCTCCACACAGCGTTCGAGGAGGTCCGTATATACCGCCGGCGCCGGCCTCTGCTGTGCCGTGTGCTGGGCAGTGGTGGAGGGGAGCTGACTGGAGGGGACCCCGGTGGAGGGGAGTTGACTGGAGGGGCCCCCAGTGGAGGGGAGTTGACTGGAGGGAACCCCGGTGGAGGGGAGTTGACTGGAGGGGACCCCAGTGGAGGGGAGTTGACCGGAGGGGACCCCAGTGGAGGGGAGTTGACTGGAGGGGACCCCAGTGGAGGGGCAGTTGACTGGAGGGGACCCCGTGGAGGGGAGTTGACTGGAGGGGACCCCAGTGGAGGGGAGTTGACTGGAGGGGGACCCCAGTGGAGGGGAGTTGACTGGAGGGACCCCGGTGGAGGGGAGTTGACTGGAGGGGACCCCGGTGGAGGGGAGTTGACTGGAGGGGACCCCAGTGGAGGGGAGTTGACCTGGAGGGGACCCCAGTGGAGGGGAGTTGACTGGAGGGGACCCCGGTGGAGGGGAGTTGACTGGAGGGGACCCCGGGTGGAGGGGAGTTTGACTGGAGGGGACCCCGGTGGAGGGAGTTGACTGGAGGGGACCCCGGTGGAGGGGAGTTGACTGGAGGGGGACCCCAGTGGAGGGGGAGTGGACTGCTGTGCAGTGGCAACGGCGCAGCCAGAACGGGCAAACAATGCTCCTTTGGGGTGAGGAGGGGAGGCAGATCAAAGAAGTCTGGCACCATTTTAGCAACTTGTCGGATTCACTTTCATATGCATTGGTAGCTGATTTGAACTTCCCTGAGTAATAAATTAGCTTATGTATATTACTTTTACATTTTTGACTGATTTCAGGCACTTTGGGGTGGGGTCATGGAGATGGCCCCTTTGGCCCCCTTGAATCCGCCAGTGTGCAATGTTGTGTTTGTTGTCGTGTTGATGTTGTGTTTGTTGTCGTGTTGATATTGTGTTGTTGTCGTGTTGGTGTTGTGTTTGTTGTCGTGTTGATGTTGTGTGTTGTCGTGTTGATGTTGTGTTTGTTGTCGTGTTGATGTTGTGTTTTGTCGTCGTGTTGATGTTGTGT
>JAXIVJ010010189.1:32500-48201 GCA_036785665.1 Chirona hameri
CCACAGACCGCGGCCGGCGGCGGCCGCAGCTGCAGCTGCTGGTCAGATGGCCGCTGCTGCAGCTGCTGGTCAGATGGCCGCAGCTGCAGCTGCTGGTCAGATGGCCGCTGCTGCAGCTGCTGGTGAGATGGCCGCTGCTACAGCTGCTGGTCAGATGGCCGCTGCTGCAGCTGCTGGTCAGATGGCCGCTGCTGCAGCTGCTGGTCAGATGGCCGCTGCTGCAGCTGCTGGTGAGATGGCCGCAGCTGCAGCTGCTGGTCAGATGGCCGCTGCTGCAGCTACTGCTGGTCAGATGGCCGGCGGTGGCCGCTGCTGCAGCTGCTGGTCAGATGGCCGGCGGTGGCCGCAACTGCAGCTGTTGGTCAGATGGCCGGCGGTGGCCGCAGCTGCAGCTGCTGGTCAGATGGCCGCTGCTGTAGCTGCTGGGTCAGATGGCCGCTGCTGCAGCTACTGGGCAGATGGCCGCTACTGCAGCTGCTGGTCAGATGGCCGGCGGTGGCCGCTGCTGCAGCTGCTGGTCAGATGGCCGCTGCTGTAGCTGCTGGTCAGATGGCCGCTTCTGCAGCTGCTGGTCAGATGGCCGGCGGTGGCCGCAGCTGCAGCTGCTGGTCAGATGGCCGGCCGTGCCCGCTGCTGCAGCTGCTGGTCAGATGGCCGGCAGTGGCCGCAGCTGCAGCTGCTGGTCAGATGGCCGGCGGCGGCCGCTGCTGCAGCTGCTGTCAGATGGCCGGCGGTGGCCGCTGCTGCAACTGCTGGTCAGATGGCCGCTGCTGCAGCTGCTGGTCAGATGGCCGCTGCTGCAGCTGCTGGTCAGATGGCCGGCGGTGGCCGCTGCTGCAGCTGCTGGTCAGATGGCCGGCGGTAGCCGCTGCTGGTCAGATGGCCGGCGGTGGCCGCTGAGGCAGTTGCTGGTCAGATGGCCGGCTGTGGCCGCTGCTGCAGCTGCTGGTCAGATGGCCGGCGGTGGCCGCTGCTGCAGCTGCTGGTCAGATGGCCGGCGGTGGCCGCTTCTGCAGCTGCTGGTCAGATGGCCGCTGCTGCAGCTGCTGGTCAGATAGCCGGCGGTAGCCGCTGCTGGTCAGATGTCCGGCGGTGGCCGCTGCTGCAGCTGCTGGTCAGATGGTCGGCGGTGGCCGCTGCTGCAGCTGCTGGTCAGATGACCGGCGGTGGCCGCTGCTACAGCTGCTGGTCAGATGGCCGCTGCTGTAGCTGCTGGTCAGATGGCCGCTGCTGCAGCTCTGCTGGTCAGATGGCCGGCGGTGGCCGCTGCTGCAGCTGCTGGTCAGATGGCCGGCGGTGGCCGCTGCTGCAGCTGCTGGTCAGATGGACGGCGGTGGCCGCTGCTGCAGCTGCTGGTCAGATGGCCGGCGGTGGCCGCTGCTGCAGCTGCTGGTCAGATGGCCGGCGGTGGCCGCAGCTGCAGCTGCTGGTCAGATGGCCGGCGGTGACCGCTGCTGCAGCTGCTGGTCAGATGGCCGGCGGCGGCCGCTGCTGCAGCTGCTGGTCAGATGGCCGGCGGTGGCCGCTGCTGCAGCTGCTGGTCAGATGGCCGGCGGCGGCCGCTGCTGCAGCTGCTGGTCAGATGGCCGGCGGTGGCCGCTGCTGCAGCTGCTGGTCAGATGGCCGCTGCTGCATCTACTGGTCAGATGGCCGCTGCTGCAGCTGCTGGTCAGATGGGAGAGGTACCACACTGCGTGGCAAGCCAGGTGCCAACACGCGTCCGTGTCTGCTGAGACGGCGGCCCGGGTCACAGCGACCCCCCCCCCCCCCCGCCGCGCCGGTCCGGTGTCCCCGGGGCCAAACGTGTGTGGGGCGTTGCCGCGTTGCAACGACTCATCCTGTGTTTGCATTAGGTACATCACAGCAAGCGGAATCCGGGCGAAAAAGAGTCGGGCATGGCGAAATCCCCGGCGAAACGGACACTTAGTCTGTGTCTTCAATGCATGGTTTGGCTAGGCATGATTTTGAGCAAATGCAAACCTATAGGGACTAATGCGGAAATTTCGCACGGAACTTTCTATATGAAAAATATCGTAAGTCATAGTTCTACTGTTCTGTTGTTGAATGCTTCTACTGTTCTTCCGTCAGCTTGGGTGAAACTCTACGTAAAGGCAGCCCGACCCGACTGTAGCCATGCTTTTCAGATGCTTATGTATTTCCGACTACGCGATGATGATGGAAATGTGTACACAAAACATTCATGTCTCAAAATTATCTACCAAACTTTTGAAATGCTGCATTGTTAGTTATGGTAGCAGCGCACGCCGACGCAAAATCCTGTTTTTCCCATGTAGAATGTGTAAATGGCAGCAACGAGACACGAATTGCAGCCAATGCAAGTCATAAGCAATTTGCCCTGTTTAAAAAAAATCAAGGTGCTTAGAGCTCTTCACATTGGGAAATAACATTTAAGGAACAACCACTCGCGCGGTTGCTGACCCAATAAGGGTGTTTTACTTTACTGATTTATATTTCCTTTGGCTAATTTTGCGATAAAAAAGCCTGCTTTAACCCGCACCGTGTCGGTGATCGGTGCACCTTCGTTGTGTCGGGGGGGGGGGGGCGTTTAGAGCCCCCTCAAGGTCTTCAATGGTGTCACGTTGGCTGTTTTGTCAACACACAACAATCGTTAATAACTTTTAACTTATGAAGTCCTTTGACTTTCAAACCGCTCGGTCAAACACTCGGACTCATGACACGATCACAAACGTTTTTTGGAGGTGGGGTCACTTGATGTGATCTGGTGACATCTGAGATGACCCGAGCTAAACAAAAGTGGATTATATATTCCCGCCCGGTGCTGGGAAATTATGCAATATTCACAGAAGTTTTGTATGCGGAGGACCGAGGACCGGTAGGCCCGAGGTACGAAGCAAAACAAAAGCGAGGTGAATATTGCATAATTTGCCAAGCACAAGGGTGGGATGCTATTTACCGCATGCCGCTAACGTTCCGCAACAACATAAATACAAGCTAATTAAGTGTAAGTAAGTCATAAAGCCTTGATGATGGTCAAATTGAAAGGCTATTCTTTCCTCCATATTTAGGCATTAACGTATCCGGAGATGAAGAGATACTCAGTAGAGAAGACTAGAATTCGCAATGACCCACCTGCATTTTGATTAGAAATGCGACATATGTCTTGTGCTTTTGTATCAACAGCGCCAGAGTCTGAAAATGTGTTCAACAATGCTCTGCTATGGCATAATGTCGTATGCGCTTCTATTCTGGCACTTCCGCTCTCAATATTCTGTTAAATAATTGTCTGAGAAAATCAAATGACCTAGTCAAAATCGTTTCCAAATATATTTAGCATTAGCCGCAGAGGGCTGAAAGCTTTTCCAAAAGCACGTGCTAATGTTGAAATGATATCTGGGCATGTGGTAAATTGATGCCCGAACAGCTATGCCAAAAACGTCGGCGTGCTTTTTGCGAAAGACCTTAGGAGACGAGACGCCCAAACGCCACCCCCTCCCACCGGCACGGCGCGGGATAAGAACCGATTGCTGAAATATTTTGAAATATTTATAAATTGACGCTGTGATAAGAAGATTCCTTGATGTGTGCATTTAATGAAAGATCGTCTTATGTGACGCCATACACTCAGCGTAGTGTGAAGTTTCGCGTCTGTCATAAATAGTTGTTGAATGGTCGTCCTGTTTGACACCTTAATGTGGCTGTTCTCAGGAGAACCTGTTTATCCTGGAGGAGCGCCAAAAAGTCCGGCTGGCGGTGGAGCGACTCGGACTCAGCTCTGTGTCTCCATTCGACCCAGAGTGAGTGCCCCATAACATAACGCTGAGTTCCTCGGACTCAGCTCTGTGTCTCCATTCGACCCAGAGTGAGTACTCCATAACATAACGCTGAGTTCCTCGGACTCAGCTCTGTGTCTCCATTCGACCCAGAGTGAGTACTCCATAACATAACGCTGAGTTCCTCGGACTCAGCTCTGTGTCTCCATTCGACCCAGAGTGAGTACTCCATAACATAACGTTGAGTTGCTCTGTCGGACTTGGACAATACTTATTAATCACTCGCAAGTAATTGCCCCTCGTCACACCAGTCACCAAAGCTTTAATGATCGGTCTATTACACTTCACCAAGCTCGCTTGTTTCCTGATTTGCCGATGCCTCCAACGAGATGAGACAACCTGGACTCGTGTCGTGGTGATCGCTCCTCGAAACCACGCGGCGTAAAAACTGGCAGCAATCTCATCAGAGTGAGTCATCATTTATCGACGTCAGACAGCCAGCGCCGGGACCGGCACGAGCCTGGCGAGTCCGCCGCGACACGAGTCCTCATCTGTCCCGGCCTACAACACATCCGCCGCGACACGAGTCCTCACCTGTCCCGGCCTACAACACATCCACCGCGACACGAGTCCTCACCTGTCCCGGCCTACAGCACATCCGCCGCGACACGAGTCCTCACCTGTCCCGGCCTACAACACATCCGCCGCGACACGAGTCCTCACTTGTCTCGGCCTACAACACATCCGCCGCGACACGAGTCCTCACCTGTCCCGGCCTACAACACATCCGCCGCGACACGAGTCCTCACCTGTCCCGGCCTACAACACATCCGCCGCGACACGAGTCCTCACCTGTCCCGGCGTACAACACGTCCACCGCGACACGAGTCCTCACCTGTCCCGGTCTACAGCACGTCCTCCGCGACACGAGTCCTCACCTGTCCCGGCCTACAACACATCCGCCGCGACACGAGTCCTCACCTGTCCCGGCCTACAACACATCCGCCGCGACACGAGTCCTCACCTGTCCCGGCCTACAACACATCCGCCGCGACACGAGTCCTCACCTGTCCCGGCCTACAACACATCCGCCGCGACACGAGTCCTCATCTGTCCCGGCGTACAACACGTCCACCGCGACACGAGTCCTCACCTGTCCCGGCCTACAACACATCCACTGCGACACGAGTCCTCACCTGTCCCGGCCTACAACACATCCGCCGCGACACGAGTCCTCACCTGTCCCGGCCTACAACACATCCGCCGCGACACGAGTCCTCACCTGTCCCGGCCTACAACACATCCGCCGCGACACGAGTCCTCACCTGTCCCGGCCTACAACACATCCACCGCGACACGAGTCCTCACCTGTCCCGGCCTACAACACATCCGCCGCGACACGAGTCCTCATCTGTCCCGGCGTACAACACGTCCACCGCGACACGAGTCCTCACCTGTCCCGGCCTACAACACATCCACCGCGACACGAGTCCTCACCTGTCCCGGCCTACAACACATCCGCCGCGACACGAGTCCTCACCTGTCCCGGCCTACAACACATCCACCGCGACACGAGTCCTCACCTGTCCCGGCGTACAACACATCCGCCGCGACACGAGTCCTCACCTGTCCCGGCCTACAACACATCCGCCGCGACACGAGTCCTCACCTGTCCCGGCCTACAACACATCCGCCGCGACACGAGTCCTCATCTGTCCCGGCGTACAACACGTCCACCGCGACACGAGTCCTTATCTGTCCCGGCGTACAACACATCCACCGCGACACGAGTCCTCACCTGTCCCGGCCTACAACACATCCACCGCGACACGAGTCCTCACCTGTCCCGGCCTACAACACATCCGCCGCGACACGAGTCCTCACCTGTCCCGGCGTACAACACGTCCACCGCGACACGAGTCCTCACCTGTCCCGGCCTACAACACATCCACCGCGACACGAGTCCTCACCTGTCCCGGCCTACAACACATCCGCCGCGACACGAGTCCTCACCTGTCCCGGCCTACAACACATTCACCGCGACACGAGTCCTCACCTGTCCCGGCCTACAACACATCCGCCGCGACACGAGTCCTCACCTGTCCCGGCGTACAACACGTCCACCGCGACACGAGTCCTCACCTGTCCCGGCCTACAACACATCCACTGCGACACGAGTCCTCACCTGTCCCGGCCTACAACACATCCGCCGCGACACGAGTCCTCACCTGTCCCGGCCTACAACACATCCGCCGCGACACGAGTCCTCACCTGTCCCGGCCTACAACACATCCACCGCGACACGAGTCCTCACCTGTCCCGGCCTACAACACGTCCACCGCGACACGAGTCCTCACCTGTCCCGGCCTGCAACACATCCGCCGCGACACGAGTCCTCACCTGTCCCGGCCTACAACACATCCGCCGCGACACGAGTCCTCATCTGTCCCGGCGTACAACACATCCGCCGCGACACGAGTCCTCACCTGTCCCGGCCTACAACACGTCCACCGCGACACGAGTCCTCATCTGTCCCGGCGTACATCGCGTCCTCCGCGACACGAGTCCTCACCTGTCCCGGCCTACAACACATCCGCCGCGACACGAGTCCTCATCTGTCCCGGCCTACAACACATCCGCCGCGACACGAGTCCTCACCTGTCCCGGCCTACAACACATCCGCCGCGACACGAGTCCTCACCTGTCCCGGCGTACAACACGTCCACCGCGACACGAGTCCTCACCTGTCCCGGCCTACAGCACATCCGCCGCGACACGAGTCCTCACCTGTCCCGGCGTACAACACGTCCACCGCGACACGAGTCCTCACCTGTCCCGGCGTACAGCACGTCCACCGCGACACGAGTCCTCACCTGTCCCGACGTACATCGCGTCGCCTGCTGGCTCGAAAAAACGCTGCAAACGACCCTCAGCTGGGGCTTCAATAACGTCACGCGGCTTTTTGACCGCGAGTTTTGGAGTGGTCGGTACACGAGTTGTGGAATCTTCACCAGCAGTGCTGCTGACCCGGATACATAACAAGTGCTGCGAGCTTAAATGCTGAAGACCCAGCAGAAGGTTACACTGAGCTTTCCTCATGCCAGAAAATGAACTCGTGCTTTTTACTGATTTATTTTGAGCTTACTATAGCCATAAGGGAAACTTGGCAGTTTAATTATCTCTGACGATACTGGTCGATTGGTAACGCTCAGACGGTAGCCATAAGGGAAACTTGGCAGTTTAATTATCTCTGACGATACTGGTCGATTGGTAACGCTCAGACGGTAGCCATAAGGGAAACTTGTCAGTTGAATTATCTCTGACGATACTGGTCGATTGGTAACGCTCAGACGGTAGCCATAAGGGAAACTTGGCAGTTTAATTATCTCTGACGATACTGGTCGATTGGTAACGCTCAGACGGTAGCCATAAGGGAAACTTGTCAGTTGAATTATCTCTGACGATACTCGTCGATTGGTAAGCTCAGACGGGGGCGGACAATCCGCTGCCGTCCAGAGAGGTCAGCTGTAGAGACAGCCGGGCCGATCAGCCTGCACGTGAATGTCGGCCACGCGTGAACACGGAACAAACGCCGGATAAGATAGCGCCACAAATGCAGCGATTGGCAACGTGTCGCGCCGCGCGTCTGAAACTAAGCGACGTATCAGTGCATTGTCTGCGGTCTGCCCCGCGGCGGCGGCGGCGGCGGCGGCGGCGGCGGCGGCGGCGGCGGCGGCTCGCGACTGGCTGGGACCGTGTGGGTCAGTGCAGGCGTCAGTTACAACTGATCGGTAGTCACCATGCTGTTCGGACCTCTTTTGAGTCGTAATAATTCACTCATTAACGAATGAATACCTAAACCTACTCAGTACCTAATGGTCACGTATCCGGAACTAAAAGAAATGAGAATAAATCGCCATTGTACAGGGTGTCCGGCATAGGGGGAGAATTTTTACAAATGCCAGGGGGTGCTTTTCCACCGGCGGCGGTTCAGCCTAAGTTGGAGAGAGGAGGGCGATGGGAGCGAGGGGGGAAGCAAGTTCAGACCGGACCGGGTCATATTCAGACCGGGGAGGGGAGGGGGGGGGGGGGTATGGGGAGGGGGTGGAGGGGAGAGGGACGGCCGCTTAACCGCAGCGGCACCGTAAAATCATAGGGAGCAAGTGGCACAATACGCGATGCAAACGTCAGTAGTGCATATAATACCTAATATCAAAGCAAATCTGGTTGAATATTACCGCAGCATTGGCTCTAATTAAAGCTTTCCCTATGGCCTCTAGCTTTCGGATACGTCTCTTTTCTTCTGCAGATGCACTACTCAGAATCGAATTCATGGTGAGAACAATTAAGATAACTCTAGTTAATATCATATTCAGACCGGTTTCGATATATTCTCTATATCATCTTCAGCGAAACTGTTGTTGCAAGAAGTTACACAATTACATGACTACATTGGCGCAACATAAATAAGCATAGTATACATCCTAGGTCACCATTTTTAAACTAATAAGGACAAGTCATAAGCATACACAACAAGAGTACAAATAGGCATCGCTAATTTGAATCGATTTGAAAAGTTTAAATGACGCACAAGAGTCAAAAAGCATGCGACATTTTCACGAGATAATCACCCGACTGTCCCAGCCACTCGCGAGCCGCCGCCGCGACTGGCTGGGATTTCTGGGTCGAATGGAGACACAGAGCTGAGTCCGAGTAACTCAGCGTTATGTTATGGGGCACAACGGCGTTATGTTGTTGACATAACGGCGTTATGTTATGTCATGCGACATTTTCACGAGATAATCACCCGACTTCACTTCCATTACAGGACAAACTTACTAACCTAAAAAAAAAACGAAAAAACGAAGTAAAAACGAAAAAAAACTTACTAACCTACATTAGTCTCGGGCAGTAAGCATTAACTGTTAGATTAACTGGAGCATTAACTGTTGGCCTCATCTAAAATTTGAGGACACGCCGGCGCGGTGATTGTATTTGTAAAACAAAAGAAGAGATTGCTGTTTTTTCGGTTTGTTACAAGCTATCATAAAGTCATAGTTACCGATATATTTTGGGGTTTCTGGCGCTAAGTCCTAAAATGGGACATTTTGGTAATTCAGTCTATCTGGAAAACAGTCCATCTGAGTACGTTATGTCTGCCTCGCACCGCCAGATCTCCGCGCTTGTATTGCATCAACTTCGCCTTGCCTCAGTTGCATCTGCCTGAGCTGCTTCCTTTACAACAGCAATGGCTCGACTGGTCTTGTTCCTATATGACGGCAAATTCATATGAATTTCTTCTCAAACAATTTGTCGTCTCCCTGCTATCGATTTCTTTCTTTCCTCTATGCGGCAACAGTGCTGTCAACTTCAGACTGCCATGAGCTTCAGACTGCCATGAGCTCTGTATATATTGCGCAGGTACTGCCATGAGCTTCAGACTGCCATGAGCTGCAGACTGCCATGAGCTTCAGACTGCCATGAGCTTCAGACTGCATGAGCTTCAGACTGCCATGAGCTTCAGACTGCTATGAGCTTCAGACTGCCATGAGCTTCAGACTGCCATGAGTTCCAGACTGCCATGAGTTCCAGACTGTCATGAGCTTCAGACTGCCATGAGCTGCAGACTGCCATGAGCTTCAGACTGCCATGAGATTCAGGCTGCCATGAGCTTCAGACTGCCATGAGCTTCAGACTGCCATGAGCTTCAGACTGCCATGAGCTTCAGACTGCCATGAGCTTCAGACTGCCATGAGTTTCATACTGCCATGAGCTTCAGACTGCCATGAGCTTCAGACTGCCATGAGCTTCAGACTGCCATGAGCTTCAGACTGCCATGAGTTTCAGACTGCCATGAGTTTCAGACTACCATGAGCTTCAGACTGCCATGAGCTTCAGACTGCCATGAGCTGTATGTATTGCTCGGTATGCTGCACGATTCGCGATCTTTACTACACGCCTCCCATATCGATTACCTCAGTCGCACATAATCAGGCTGGACTTATAATTGTTTGTTACGTTTAAAGCAAAGGCTATTGCAAACAAAACGTCCCATGAGGATATTTCATCATTGTCTTCTTTTATTTTGCAATGCACCACATTTAAATTGGTTATATCTGGTGAAACTTCTTAACGCCTTCCATGTTATTATTGTGTATTATCTTCAGCGAGCATTAGTTGTCCGACCTGCATGGTTCCTTCGAATCCTCGTTGTTCGATCAATGGGCAATAGATGACCATTCGCTTTAAACATTGTCGAATCATATGTAATGAACCGCCACCTTGAGCCCGGCTCATGGCTCTGACTGGACAGAGAGGATCGATGATCGAATGAGGTGCGATCTCGCCGCCTTGAGCCCGGCTCATGGCTCTGACTGGACAGAGAGGATCGAGGATCGAATGAGGTGCGATCTCGCCGCCTTGAGCCCGGCTCATAGCTCTGACCGGACAGAGAGGATCGAGGATCGAATGAGGTGCGATCTCGCCGCCTTGAGCCCGGCTCATGGCTCTGACTGGACAGAGAGGATCGAGGATCGAATGAGGTGCGATCTCGCCGCCTTGAGCCCGGCTCATAGCTCTGACTGGACAGAGAGGATCGAGGATCGAATGAGGTGCGATCTCGCCGCCTTGAGCCCGGCTCATGGCTCTGACTGGACAGAGAGGATCGAGGATCGAATGAGGTGCGATCTCGCCGCCTTGAGCCCGGCTCATAGCTCTGACTGGACAGAGAGGATCGAGGATCGAATGAGGTGCGATCTCGCCGCCTTGAGCCCGGCTCATGGCTCTGACTGGACAGAGAGGATCGAGGATCGAATGAGGTGCGATCTCGCCGCCTTGAGCCCGGCTCATAGCTCTGACTGGACAGAGAGGATCGAGGCTCGAATGAGGTGCGATCTCGCCGCCTTGAGCCCGGCTCATAGCTCTGACTGGACAGAGAGGATCGAGGATCGAATGAGGTGCGATCTCGCCGCCTTGAGCCCGGCTCATAGCTCTGACTGGACAGAGAGGATCGAGGATCGAATGAGGTGCGATCTCGCCGCCTGGAGCCCGGCTCATGGCTCTGACTGGACAGAGAGGATCGAGGATCGAATGAGGTGCGATCTCGCCGCCTTGAGCCCGGCTCATAGCTCTGACTGGACAGAGAGGATCGAGGATCGAATGAGGTGCGATCTCGCCGCCTTGAGCCCGGCTCATAGCTCTGACTGGACAGAGAGGATCGAGGATCGAATGAGGTGCGATCTCGCCGCCTTGAGCCCGGCTCATGGCTCTGACTGGACAGAGAGGATCGAGGATCGAATGAGGTGCGATCTCGCCGCCTTGAGCCCGGCTCATAGCTCTGACTGGACAGAGAGGATCGAGGATCGAATGAGGTGCGATCTCGCCGCCTTGAGCCCGGCTCATGGCTCTGACTGGACAGAGAGGATCGAGGATCGAATAAGGTGCGATCTCGCCGCCTTGAGGCCGGCTCATGGCTCTGACTGGACAGAGAGGATCGAGGATCGAATGAGGTACGATCTCGGCTTGAGGCCGGCTCATGGCTCTGACTGGACGGAGAGGATCGAGGATCGAATGAGGTGCGATCTCGCCGCAGGGTCAGGTGCTAACTGAGCCGGCGGTGTGTCCTGCACGGGGCGCTGCGCTGTGCGCTGCGTGCACCGTGAGCGCGGTACTGCGCACCGTGCAGAAAGCCGCCCCCTCCCCCTCCCCGATGCCCCCGCCCCCGCCTCCTCCCCCTCCCCGCCGGCCGCCGGCAGCCGTGCCTATCGACGCTCATGGCCCATTGACTGCCGCCCCCGCCCCCGGCCGGCCGGCTGGCTGCTGTGCTGACCGCCTGGTTACAGAATACAGAGTTACAGAGCCCTCCACCCCTCCCCGCCCCGCAGTCTGGCCCTGACTTTGCTGCCGGCCGGTCAGGCAGCGGGTCTGCCTGCAGTGCTCAGCACCGCTTCACATGACGGCAGCGTCACAGTCACCGGTCACCGGCAGCGGGCAGCTACACGTGACCACTGACCACTGACCACTGGCCACTGACCACTGACCACTGATCACTGATCACTGATCACTGATCACTGATCACTGATCACTGATCACTGATCACTGATCACTGATCACTGATCACTGACCACTGACCACTGACCACTGACCACTGATCACTGACCACTGACCACTGACCACTGACCACTGACCACTGACCACTGATCACTGACCACTGACCACTGACCACTGACCACTGACCACTGACCACTGACCACTGATCACTGATCACTGATCACTGACCACTGACCACTGACCACTGATCACTGATCACTGATCACTGATCACTGACCACTGACCACTGATCACTGACCACTGACCACTGACCACTGACCACTGACCACTGACCACTGACCACTGAACACTGACCACTGACCACTGATCACTGATCACTGATCACTGATCACTGACCACTGACCACTGACCACTGACCACTGACCAATGACCACTGCCCGCTGCCCGCTGCCCGCTGCCCGCTGCCCGCTGCCCGCTGCCCGCTGACCGCTGACCGCTGACCGCTGATCACGCTTCACTGTCGGTCACGGTGACGGCATTGGTCACATTCACCTATCCGGCGTGCCGTGCGGCTTAACTGACGTGACGTGACCGGGCGGCTCGTGACCTCACGGCTCACTCACGGGAGCGGCTCCCATCCCGATCCATCAGCCCGGCCACCGCGGCGGCGAGCTTGTGCCATGCTCGAGCGGCTCGGTGAGAGATGCGCTGCGGGGCTGAGAGGAGGCCTCTCCGCAGCACTGCGGGGTCTCCGCCGCCGTCACTCATCTCCCCCTCCCCTCACAGAGAATTGAGCTGGTCCTGCCAACAGGACCGGCGGGCCACGGCTGTCTCGTTCCTGTCCTGAATCCCTGAACAGTTGAGCGCACCCTGACAGCCGTGCTGTGCACCATGTCGTCTCCCTTATCAGTCCTGGCGTTTGAATGTGCTTGCGTTCGAATATATGTACGATACAGACTGGGCCCCATTTTAACTATAATTGTTTTCAAACGCACAGCCCGACTATAATCTGAATTGATAAGGGGTCAGAATGGCGTGGTGTTGACTGAATGGTGTCACAATACACGAACAATGTATGGGTAAAGTAGGAATTGAAACGATCACTCATCATGTCAGAATTGAATTCAACTGCGTGCAGAGTATCTGATACTGATGCAGCCATACCATGGCATGGTTAGGCCGAAAACAACAAATGCTATCTGTTTATTGTAACTGTGATATAGATGTGGTCAAATGCAGTCGAAGGACTGATAGGATACCTACAGGATATTTTAAAATTTGATTGTCCAGCTGTAGCAGTGAATTTTCTGTCTTCGCAAAAATCTTCCTTCATTCAGTTCTCATCTATTTGGAAGCTAATATTTGTATTTCGAAACTTTCAACATAGCTTTGTCTGCCTTCTTCCAGCGGCGGCGTCACTGGGGGGGGGGGGGGGTCAGGAGGGGCAGTCGCCCCCCCCCCCCCCTCCCCCCCCCCCCACCTGTCGCCGGGCAGGGGAGCAAACATCTTTTTGCCCCTCCTGTCATTTAAGGAGGCCCCTCCATGCTTCAAAGAGGCCCCATCTCACAGGCCCCATCGCGGAGGTCACATGTGCCCCTGGAAGCCACAGGGGGTCCCATGGAGGTCAGAGGGGCCATCTGGAAGTCAGAGGGGAGGTCAGATGTGGGACCCTGGGGTCAGAAGGGGTCCTTTGGAGGTCAGAAAGGCCACCGAAAGCCAGATGGGGGCCCTCTGGAAGCCAGAGAGGCCCTTTGGAGATCAAAGGTCAGGGGTCCCCTGCAAGGGCGTAGGCAGGGGGAGGGAGAGGGGACAAGGGGGGTCATGCCCCCCCCCCCCCCCCCACTGGAGGCCAGGCAGGCCCCTTTGGCGACCGAGCGAGGGCCCCCTGGGTCCGAAAGCCCCAGTGTTTTGGATGGTGTCAGGCGCCCGTGAAACGCCTTACGTCGCATAAAAGAACGCCCACCAACCTAAACAAATTGTAACACGAATAAATAACAGCACTTGCTTGTCTGTTAAAGGCATGTATATGTAAATACGAACAAAAGGTCCCAGACAGTGTGGAGAGGGCCCTCGGCCAGCTTTTAAAGGGTCCTGCCGATCTGCAGATGGCCCCCTGCCGGCATTTAGAGGGCCCCTGTCGGTTGTAGAGGGCCCTCTGCCGGCATTTATAGGCCCCTGCCGATCTGTAGAGGGTCCCTGCCGATCTGGAGAGGGCCCCATACCGGCCTTTAGAGGGCCCTGTCAATCTGTAGATCGACCTGCCAATCTGTAGAGGGCCTCCGCCGGCATTTAGAGGGCCCTGCCGACCTGTAGAGGGTCCTGGCGGCTTCTAGAGGGCCCTGTCGACCTTCAGCCGGCCTTTGGAGAGCCCTGCCGATCTGTAGATTGCCCTGACAATCTGCAGAGGGCCTCTGCCGGCATTTAGAGGGCCCTGCCGACCTGTAGAGGGCCCTCTTCCAGCCTCTAGGGGCCTCGTCGATCTGCAGAGTGCCCCAGCCAATCTATAGGGGGCTCTCTGCCGGCCTTTAGCTGGCCTTGTCGGTCTTTAGATGGCCCTGGCAGCCTTTAGAGGGCCCTGTCGATCTGTATATCGCCCTGCCAATCTGCAGAGGGACTCTGTCGGCATTTAGAGGGTCCTGTCGAAATGTAGAGGGCCCTCTTCCAGCCTTTAGGGGCCCTGTCGATCTGCAGAGTGTCCCAGCCAATCTGTAGGTGGCCCTCTGTTGACCTTAAGAGGGCCCTGCCGATCTGTAGAGGGCCCTCTGTCGGCCTTTAGAGGCCCCTGCCGATCTGTAGAGGGCCTTTGCTGTCCTTCAGAGGGTCCCGTGGTGGTAGAGGTGGTCTGCCGGTCGAGCGCCGGTGAGGCTCTCGAAGGAAGGCCAGTCAAAGTTCTCATTGTTGTTCAGTGTATTCTAGTAACGTCTGAGAGGAGCACAAGGCTTTGACAATGTACAAGTATTAACCCGGCATTGGATGGGGTCTCAGCCGAACACCATTGGCTGGGTGGCGTTTTTTCGCCCCCTGGTTATCTTCCGAACCAATAACCGCAGCGTCGACCTGCAGAGGTGGCCAAAGATCTCGTCTGGACACACATCCGGACAAACACGTTGGCCCGTACTTTCCTGAGCGACCCCCCAGTGGAAATCTGTATCCTTTTACGATTTTGAATTAGAAGCGCCTTGACGAGACAAACACGATGGCGTAAAAAATAGTGCCTTATCTTCATTAGGTAAAAAGTTATTTGCGTAAAACTGTTTTGCCATTTTTTAAAAACATTTGATGACCTCTGGAGCCTAAAATATTGACCTGAGCTCAAATTTGAGGACACAGATGGGGATTCAATATTTAAAGAGATTTCGATTGCTTTTTTTCGTTTGTTCCTAACTATCATAGTTCCCGAGATATTTGGGGGTTTCTTGAGCGAAGTCCTAAAACTGGAAATCTGACCTTTGATGACCTCTGGTGACCTCAATATTGACCTGACCAAAAAAAGACAGATATACCTTCCATAAAGCTTGTCTCGAGCTATCTAACACCGTTTTCCGTTTGTCGCTACGTTGCGTGGTTTTCGAGAACCTTAGGGGGGAGGGGATCCCCCCCCCCCCCCCACCAGGGCGTGTAATTATCAGAGGCCCTCCAGGGCGCGTGTTAAGATATGACTCTATCGTGTTGTAGAAACCCCTCGTATCATAATGTGGTGTATTTTTTCAAGACAATTTATAAGCAAACGGTATCCAAAGCTTTCGGTAAATCAAGATATAAGAAGCATGTTATTTCGTTATTTTGTAGAGATTTTGTAACTTCATCGTACATGTGCACAATCGGCATGTACGTTCTGTGTTATTTCCTCAATCCGAATTGAAAAAGATTCAGGATTTTATTTTGATTAACCCGCGCCCC
>JAXIVJ010010190.1:2500-17500 GCA_036785665.1 Chirona hameri
AGGCATTACGGCTCCGCCTGACGCCAAGTACAGTCTCTGACAAGAGGCCGCCCGGGCGGCTGAGCGGATATTAACGATGCGTCGTGACCAGAGACTACATGCCAGAGAGTGTACCTGCCTCCGGCGGCGGCAGCGAGCGAAAGGAACTGATTGTGGCCCGGAACAGCGGAATTGAAACCAGGCCCACTAGTCCTGTGTCAAAATTACTTAACGTAGGGAGGTAATTCCTTCACCACAACCCATTTTTAGATCTGCTCTACAAATCCGCTATCTCAGTCCAAAACTCCATGTTAAAGGTGAACTATTCCCTTTAATGGCAACTTGGCAAGGTTAGGTTAGTTATACGGAAGAAATATTGGAGAACCAAGTATGGACGATGCCCACACCAAATTTCAAAGCAATATCTATATGTGGCACTTCTTTGTCTCAGTGTCCTAGGATTGCTTTAGATCCAGGGTGCAGAGTGGAAAATTCAGACTGAAAATCAGCAAAAAGAATGGAAAATTTGACCTCAAAAGGAGTCTTTTTCAAGAATTTACATATCACACGAAACTTGATCCATTTCCTGGCTTTTCACATATTAAAATAAAGGAGTGCAAAATAATCACAAAAGTGAAAGAGTAGAAAATAACTCTTCAAATTGGAAAAAGGAGTGGACTATTATTCCTTGTAGGGTGTTGACCAAGTTCGCTCCACCCACTTCGATCAACTTTTTGATCGATCAACTTTTTGATTGCTTCCCTCTAGTTTGCCCAACTGATGTCACCATGTCACCCTGATGTGCTGGTGTTGTGTGTTGATCTAATAGTCTGCTTCAGTGGAATCGATTCTGATTCATTATATCAGCAGGTGTAGTTGAGCAGAAGCTCCTTTCTTTAAATACAGCTAGCACCCCAGGACCAGATGATTTGCACCCACATGTCCTGAAGGAAACTTAAGCCCAGGCTCCACTATGCGTGATCGTTCCGGAAAGTACGCACGGTTTTTGCAAGTTTGCGTCTTTTGCGTACCGTTTTTTGACACCGTCCGGGATTTGCGTAGTTATAGTGTTGAAATGGTAATGAGACTGATCCTTTTGATGAATATGCATCAGTGCTTTAGTACTCAGGCTTAAAAGTAGTCAGGGATTTTACGTGGGTAAATACTCAATAGTTTAGGCTCCAGAGGTTACAATGGCTTTTTCTTAAACAAAAAAAAAGTGAATAACCTTGTATCAGTTGAAGATAGAGCAATAATTTTGACACCATCGTGTTTGTCTCGTCAATGCGCTTCGAAAAATATTAATGGTGTCCTGGTTAGGTCAACTTCAAAATTTGACCTCAGGTCAATGTCATTTGGTGACCCAGGTATGTCATGTTGCATTTGGGGCGATGCATCTGGACGAGACAAACACATTGGTGCCATTCGCACGTCTCTATCTATATTATATCAAGAGTTATTGGCAATACAGATTGCCGGCGATGCGCCACCAACTGTCTCAGACTACGCAATCTTGCAAAAACCGGAAAAAAGTTCAAACCTCTGAACTTGTTTGCGTACTTGCGTACTTGCGTCTTTTCCAGAATTGCGTACTTCCGTGCTGCGTCTTTTGCAAGTTTGCGTGATATTTCATGCGGTCTTTGCGTACTGTTCCAGTGTAGCTCAGTCAATGCATTTTCAATCAGCTGAACATTTTAGACTACGCAAAAGACGCAAACTTGCAAAAACCGTGCGTACTTGCGTACTATCACGCATAGTGGAGCCTGGGCTTTACAGCTCCCTTTCAGTGCCCCTTGCTCGGTAACGGTACGGCTGGCGTCACCGGTCGCGGCTGGCGTCTCACGAAAATCGAGGTTCAAGGTTACTATGAAACAAGCTTGATATGGATGCATATGGAAGCCCTAGATGACGATGATGACGTCACTAGATTATGAGATTATGGCTGGCGCAACCTAACCCAACCTGACCTAACCCCGCCATTAAGTCCGATCGGGACGAAACCTAAGATTCGCTTGTAGCCATTAAGTCCGACTAGATGGGTGTAATGTATATAGCCTGCAATTTATATAGCCTGCAATTTATATAGCCTGCAATTGATATAGCCAGCTAATTTATATAGCAGGCGAGCGTGGCGGACGTGGCGGCGGTGGCGGGCGTTGGTGGGTGATGGCGGGGCGGTGGCGGACGTTGGTGGGTGATGGCGGGGCGATGGCGGGGCGGTGTCTGGGCGGTGTTGGGGCGGTAGGCGTGGGCGGTGGGCGTTGACAATGGGCGGTGGGCGGTGGTCGTTGGGCGGTGGCCGTTGGGCGTGGGCGCTGGGCGTGGTCGGTGGGTGGTGGCGGGGCGGTGGGTGTCCTTTAAATAGGGATACTCCTTTAAATAGGGATGTAGGTGTGTTGGTGTTGTACAGATTGGCCCGGCTCACATTGTTTGTTGACGGTACGGCGGTTTGCAAAATTGACGTTGGAAAACATTGGCAATGGGTATGTTACAGGCGGATTTTAGCACTGAAATATTTCTTTAGAACGTTAATTTTTACATGCATTTTAGAGACGGTGCATAGGCCTACACATTGGCAAAGTTTCATCACTTGACATCCCATTGGTTCCGAGCACTGATTTGAATCGTGTTAGACTTGATAAAAGCCTAAATTGCAGCTGTTTAGCGATTTACTTTGCACGTGCAGCGCGCCACTAATGGACCGACAGTGGATATTCCGTGCCGCTTCTTCCTCTGCACATCTGTGTTTTCGGCTTCTCGGTGCGACTTGTGGTTGCTAAAATATCAGCCAGGTATGCAACAATGTTTGACCGATAATTTCGTACGCGGCGTTTTTGCTAAATTAGTGCATTGTCAATGGAGGAATCGGCCGTTTTTGCACGCGGCGTCACGAACAAACAACGCACCTGACAGTGATGGGACCAAAAGTTTCAGAATGCGTGCCACCTCTTGCGTCGATTGGTTTTTGTCACGACGCTCGGCGTGCCTTAATCGCTGAGCTATTAAGATTATGCCATAAGACAACAGGTGAGGCTGAAGCTTTTCCATAGGCGCTAGTGTTGAAGCGCGTCGACAATACTCTTTTTATAATCGGGACGAAACCTAATCTTCGCTCGTAGCCAGGCTCCTAGAATTGCTTTGGAACTGGGGTGCGGAGTGGAAAATTCTGACTAAAAATAAGTATAAAGAGTGGGAAAAAATCAACCAAAAAGCATATGTACCAGGCTTTATCACCCAATTACCTGCTCACCAAAATTAGTTATTAAATGTGCCAATTCTTACCTGTCTTTCCATCCACAGGCTGTCCCTATCATTACATTCGTAAATCAGTATCAGGTTTCCAATTATACAATACATTTTAAAATAAGGAGTGGAAAATTTAGAGTAAAACTCAGGAAAAAGAGTGGAAAAATAGTATTCATAGGGTGTCATTTTCCACCCAAATTTCCCAATGCTAGGACACTGCTCGTAGCCATCAAGTCCAAGCGGGACGAAACCTAAGATTCGCTCGTAGCCATTAAGTCCGGTCCGGAAGAAACCTAAGATTCTCGCGTAGCCATTAAGTCCGATCGGGACGAAACCTAAGATTCGCTTGTAGACATTAAGTCTGAGCGGGACGGAACCTTACCTTAGATTCGCTTGTAGATATTAAGTCCGATCGGGACGGAACCTAAGATTCGCTTATAGCCATTAAGTCTGATCGGAACGAAACCAAAGATTCGCTCATAGCCATAAGTCCGATCTCGAGGTCGCCCGCCATAAACCCATAATCCTGTGACGTCATCATCGTCATCTAGGGCTTCCATATGTATCCTGTATCCAGACCAGCCTTGATTTATAATAACCTTGAACCTTGATTTTCGTGCGACGCCAGTCGCGACCGGTGACGCCAGCCGTACTTTTACCCCTTGCTTTTCCGTTTCAGTGTGCCTTGCCCCTTGCTCTTCCGTAGGTCCTTAGACACAAGATGCATTCTGCAAGACTGCACTTGGGAACAGCCCATGACTCTGTTTTCATCTCACGAGACCTTACTTTCGCTCAAAGGTCTGAAATGTTCCAACGGCGGCAGGCTCGTAGGGCCCAGGATGGTGCCGAGGGAGGTGCTCCATCCTCTCCCCAGGCAGTCCTGGCTGCTCTGGTCACGCCGGCAGCCCTTCCAACCACCCAAGCCGAAGCTCCCATGACTGCTCCCCAGGCTGCCAGTGCCCAAACCGCCTCACCTGTCCCGGGAAACTAGATTTTCTGCCTAACTCGACCCTTGTCAAAATTGCCCAGATTAACTTAAATGGCATAGCTTCCAAGCACAGTATTCTTGCTGGGACAATCAGATCGCTCCGTTTAGATATTGTGTGTATCACTGAATCCCGCCTCCTCCCTCACATAGCAGACTCATTTGTTTGCATGCCTCATTTCAACATCATACGCAACGATGCCGCTGGTTCAGTACCCAAGCACGGAGTGTGTGGGTATGTCAATGCGAGACTCATGCTGGGCGAAATCACTTCCCATCTTCCTAACATCCTAACATTCCATCTGATATCTTACAATGTTTACATTTTGCTTGCTTACAAACCCCATCTAACTCTACCGATAATGATGAACTGACCTCCGCATTCATTGCAGACTTTTGTGTAGGTAAAGCGGTGATAGTTCTTGGCGATTTTAACTTGCCGAATCTAGACTGGACTTCAGAAAATCCATCCCCTCATGCCACACCTATGGAAAGAAGTTTTTTTGTTGTATTTAACTCACTGGGCCTCACCCAGTGGGTATCTGAGCCTACCTACCCTAGATCCGGAAATATCCTCGACTTGGTGCTCACATCAGAAGCCGACCGTGTGGGTCTTGTGGAGGTCATTCCACCGCTCCCCGGATGCGACCACTGCGCCACTATTTTTGATTATGTTATCGCCAATGCAATTGACCCCGATCCTGATTTTTCAACTGTTGGCCACATGAGAGCCTGGCATAAAGGCCGCTACGGAGCCATCCGCCGCAGCCTGAGAACCATTGACTGGGACAATGAGCTAGCATACCGCGACTCAGAAGAAGCGTTCAACCATTTTGCCTCGCTGATCACAGACTTGATTGAGGAAAACGTTCCCCTGAAACCTCCTGCCGACCGGAAACCTCCTTGGTCAACCAGACCACCTACGTCCCTTATCCACCTACGACAAAGTGCCTGGAGCAAGTACAAAGTTGCCAGAGGGTATCTCGGCAGACGCTCCACGGGAGCGCTCTCAGCCTACGCTACCTTTGCTGCCATAAACCGACAGTACCGAAACTTTGCGATCCAGTCCCAAGTAGAGTACGAGAAAGGATTGATGCTTAAATCAAAAGAGAAGCTAAAGCTTCTCCACTCTTATATAAAAAAAAGTTGGTCGCCCGACGGTTGGACCGCTTAAACTCAATTCAGGAAACCTCACTGATCAAGCTGGACCCATGTCCGAAATATTCGCCGCAGCATTTGTTTCTGTGTTCACGAGGAACACTCCTGACAACCCAGCACCCCATAAGTTCTTTGATGGCTCACTTAATGATATAATAATCTCTGTCAACGACGTCCGTGCCGCCCTAGCTGAACTGGATGGAAACTCAGCCATGGGCCCAGATGGCATACATCCACTTATGTTGAAGAACTGTGGCGAGTATCTAGCCTACCCATTGTACTTAATTTATTATTGATAAGTTTCATAACAGGTGGCGCCACTTTATGTCTGACTCGGGGGAATTGTTGATGTGAACAGTACTGGATCGTTGTTCGTGTCTGTTATATGTAAATTTATGCATGTATATGGCGACCAATTTTTTGTTTTGTTTTTTTTAACTTAATTTATAGTAAATAATTACAAGAGGGGAGAGTACCCTCTACCTGGAAATCATCACTGGTAATTCCCATATTCAAAAAGGGCCCTCGGTATGACCCACTTAAAGGGAGTGTGCCTACTGTTTTGAACTGTCAAAATTATTTTTCCTACGATAAGTAGCTATTGTTGTGATGGTTGGATACGATGAAATTCACATCTGGAGCCCCTTTAGTTGAATTTTCACTTATATTGTTTTCGATTATTTTTCGTTTCGATATCGAAAAAACGATTCCCACTACGGTGAAGGTAAACAGAGGTAACAAATTGATACGTGAACGACGCACCTAAGACAAGCATGATGCATGCAAGCATGATGGCCGCCCAGGCTCTGTTGTTCGGCAGCTGCTATCAGCGCACACGAGCTGTTTGTTCGAATTGCTATTGGCTACCCGATAACTTTTTGCTCCCAAGCAAATTCCTGGAGTCTTCGAATATCTCAGCAACTAGGGTGAATCTGGAGAAATGATGTAGTGGTTCAATTCAGAAAATTGTGTTCTATAGACCAGTGTCAATAACCTAAGCGATGTGAGTAGGCACACTCCCTTTAACTACCGACCTATAAGTCTCACATCAGTTTGTTGTAAAACAATGGAGCGTATTGTGTACTCACACCTCAGAAATTATCTTGAAACTAACCACTTGCTCTCTCCCCATCAGTACGGCTTTAGAGCCGGAAGATCCACTAGGGACCAACTACTGTTGGTTTACAATGAAGTGTCCCTCAATACTGATAGGGGAGGCATAACTGATGTAATCCTGTTTGATTTTAGTAAAGCCTTTGATGTTGTATGCCACGACCTATTGATTGCTAAATTGGACTTTATTGGAGTTAGCGGTCATGTGTTGAAATTGATTTCTTCTTTCCTTACTGATATAAAAATGAGAGTATGCGTGAAAGGCCATCTCAGCCAACCCAGAAACGTACTTAGTGGTGTCCCCCAGGGCTCAGTGCTTGGCCCACTGCTGGTTTTTATTTACATTAACAATGTTACCTCCCAACTGCGAAGTGCCTACAAGATATTCGCAGACGACCTTAAGATGTATGCATGTGTCAATCTCAGGCCACCCTCGCCCCCCACTCAGCCGCACTCTTCCACTGCAGATGTCCAAAGAGATATTGACATGCTGCATACCACAGCAGCGTCTTGGGGTCTACACATGAACTCAAAGAAATGTGCCGTTCTCCGATTCTCTAAACGATGTGCTGACCTTACGCCTCCTCTGTATTACCTTAATGGACTGCAAATCCACCCGGCCATTTCCCACGTCGACCTTGGAGTTACTATAGATACAGATCCGAAATTCCATGAGCACATCCAGACTGTTGCCCACAAGGCAGGTGGTTTAGCCCAAAGTTTCCTGAAGTCCACTGTCTGCCGATCCCCTGCATTTATGCTCTTCCTGCTTACTCTCATATCCGACCCTTCATAGAGTACTGCTCAAAGGGTGTATCATCCGGAAAAACTCAACATGTGTATACCATATTATTTGTCACTGGTCACTCTGGAGCCGGAATATGCCATTCAAAAAAATATGACTAAAAAACTGAGCCTGCGCCGAGCAAAATAATTTTGACTTTGAACAGTGACGCCCGGCGTTGAAGTCTCCCCGCTAGTTACGCGCACACTAACACCACGCGGCGACGGGAGCCGTGCCGCCACGCCCAAGGTCAGGTGTGTTTTAGCGTCCGCTAATGCGACTTTCACATCAAATATCGGATAATTAACGACAGGTATACCTTTCATTTATATATTTTAGCCAGGGACTTCACGAACGACTGCTTGCTGTCGATACTTGTCAGGTGGTCGTGGTGCGCGAGCCGGCTGCTGATCCAGCCATGTTGCTGTTGTTGTTGTTAGCTCCCTCCAGCCGGCGGCGCAGCCGCCGAGGTAGCCTCACGGCTCTGGAGGGCCCTGGCAGCGGCCCCCAAGGCCGCCACCTCGTCGTCGCTCCGGACGAGTTGATGTGACGGGTTGATTGTACCGAGGCGCCGGAATCGGAGCGCCATCGGGGCCGGGCACCTCATCAGCACATGTGCTGGAGTATCGGCCTCCTCCCGGCAGATTGGGCAGGCCGCCCCCTGCAGTCAAGGCTGCTGCACTGGGTGCACTGTCTGGAGGGGCTCCGACCGATCCGGTGCAGGTACGCTGTCGAGCCGGACCAGTGGCCAGCCCGCAGCTGATGGATGTCTACCGCCACTGATCGCCCCCCCCCCCCCCCCCCAGGGACACCGGCGGCGGCAGGCGGGCGCCCATCAACGTCCGGTACCAGCCCTGAGGCCAGCCGCTGATCCAGCGCGCCCTCGCCGTTCGCGCCGCCGCCCGGTGGATCGTCCTCACGTCCAGCGGGACGTCCCCCTGGGGAAGCGCCGCGGCGTGTCTAGCCAGTGCGTCTGCATGTTCGTTACCCTCCACACCGGTCTGCCGTTGCTTGTCAGCTCGGCGAGCGCCCGCCAGATGGCGGCACTGAGTGAGGACGACTGGGCAGATGGGCCCCCTCTGAGCGAGGCCAGAGCAGCCTGAGAGTCCGTGCACACGTTTATCGGGTCCTCGGTGTGGGTCGCATTTTCTGTCCGCATTTTCTGTCAGGAAGGCGAGGGCCGCTTGAAGCGCGACCATTTCCGCTCGGAAGCTGGAGCATAGCGCGCCGGCCGGGACCCGCAGCTCGTGCCGCTCCCCGTCCGGCAGCTCAATAGCCACCCCAGCTCCGCCGTTGGTCGCCCCGCCCTCCGCAGACCCGTCCGTCCAGACCCACGTGGCACACTGAGTCAGGGAGGCCAGGTGTGCAGACGCCGTCTCTCTTCGTAGTCGGTCCGAGGCACCGCTCGGGAGCGGTGCCCCAACACTTAGTTCGAAAGTGACCGGGCCGGTCTCCGTCCAGGGCGGCGCGCTCTCTGGTAGGAGCTGCTCAATGTCCGGCGCCATGATGCCCGCCGCGGCCCACATTTCCAGACCCACGGTCCTCCAGCCCGTCACCGTCGTCAGGCGGCTCGAGGCCGACGCCTCTGCGACCGCCCCAAGAGGATCTCCTGGCGGGAGGGCGATGGCCTTGGCCAGGAATCGGGCCGCCAGCGTCGGGCGGCGCACCGCGACCGGCACCAGGCCGGCCTCCGCCATCACGGTGTGGGCCGGCGTGGAAATAGGGCACCCGGTCACCACCCTCGCGGCCGAGCGCATTTCGCGTTCCAGCAGCTCGATGTGCGATGGTGGCGTTGCTGGCAACCATGCGGCCGCGGCGTGCTCCAGCGCACCGCGCACGTAGCCACTGGCCACGGTGCGAAGTTGCCGTTCGTTCAGGCCCCAACTGCCACCGGTCAGCCGGCGCAGCTGTGCCACTCTGGGGCGCACCCGCCGCCTGAGCCGGCGGCAGTGCCCCCCAAAGTGCAGCAGGCGGTCCAGGCTGACCCCCAGCAGGTTGAGGCTGTCACCAGCCGGAACCGGAGACCCCGCGACCCGGATCACGCAGTTATCCGCGTCTCGGGCCCACTGTGACAGGACGAGGACTTGGGTCTTGCCACCAGCGATCTTCATCTTGGAGGCTTCAGCCCAAAGGACGAGCGCGTCAGCCGCCTTCTGGGCTCTGTCCTTGGCGATGTCGATGGAGTTGCCGGAGCAGAGCGCTGCTGTGTCGTCTGCGTACATATAGGCCGGGGATCCCGTGGTGCAAGGGGGATCGTGATCGGGCCTGCCGCAAGGGGGATCGTCGTGCCGGGGATCCCGTGGAGTATGTCGACGAGCGGGGCCGCCCATAACACAAACAGGGACGGTGAGAGGACCCCGCCTTGCGGCAGGCCCGCCCGAAACACCCGCTCGCTGCTGTACACACCGTTGAGTTCCACGCGCGCTCTCCTGTCCCGCAGGAACTGCCAAGTCCAGCGGACGAAGCAGTGGGGGACGCCTTGCTGCAACAGACGGACACGAAGTAGGCGATGGTCCACCGTGTCATAAGCACGCGCAAAATCGAAGGCGACCAGCACGTACTTTTGAGTCGATGCGCCGTCCGGGCATTTCTTCGATCGGTTCTTGGGCCGTTGCCACCCATCTTGGACCTGCTGGACCAGGCGACCGATATTGTCCTCCACCGATCGACCCTGGCGGAACCCGACTTGTTCCGCGGGGATCAGGTGGAGGCGCTCCGCTACGTAGGTTAGCCGTCCCAGTACTAGGCGCTCCGCCAGCTTTGAGACATGGCTCGTGAGAGCGATGGGGCGGTAGCTGGCCGGGAACTGTTTGTCCTTGCCGGTCTTGGGAATGAAGACAATGGTGGCCCTCCGCCACTCCTGCGGCACCTCCCCTTGTAGCCAGGAAGTGTTGATGAGCCGCAGCAGGGATCTGCGGGCCACCGGGTCAAGGTGTCTAATCATCTCGTTGCAGATTCCGTCCGGGCCGGGAGCCTTCTTCATTTTGGCCACCTGGAGTTGACGAGTCAGCTCGGTCTCCGAGAAGGCCGAGCAGGCCTCGAGCGGGCTCCGCGGCAGTCCTGGCAGCATCGGAACTCTGGGGCCCTCACTTTGTCTTCGCCGCGCGGTCCAGCTTGTGGTCCCGCACTTGCTTGGACACGCGCGCGTACATTTTGACGAAGGCCTCCGCTTTCTCCAGGTCCCTGACCAGGAGCCTGCCATTCTCCGCCCTCATGGCTTGGCCCTCCCGGTGGTCATCATCTTCGGCCTGCTCCCAGCGTTTGAGGATCTTGGGAACTCTGCCCAAGCTGGCTGGCTTATTGAGGGTAGTGGTGACGAACTCTCGGAAGTGTTCCTGGGACACTCTCCTCTCCACCTCCGCAGCACGCCGTTTGGCGGCGATCCAGCGGACCCGCGTCTCCCGGGCGTCGCGCACCGCACGCAGCACACCGCTCAGCGACCGCCTCCACCAGGTCCGGGTGGAGCGCCCAGGGTTTAGGGTCCGCTCTGGCGCCGCGGGGGATGTGACGGGTGCTGGCCTGGTTCACCACCCGCGTGAACTGGGCCGACAGGTCTTGTGCTGTGGCCTGCGGGGGTGGCATCTCGGCGAGGGCAGTCTCGCACTCCGCCCTGAAGGTAGTCCAGTCCGCCTTCAGGAAGCTCCACCTGGTCTTGCGGACTCGGTGGGGGGGGGGGGGGGCGCGCGAGGGTCATCCGGACGTCCACCAGCATGGGAAGGTGGTCGCTACCGAGGTCGGGTCCCAGGCGCCACACCGTCCTGCGGGCGAGGTCAGCACTGCAGACGGCGACGTCTGGGGCGGTCTGCCTGCCGCTACGGTAGCTGACGTGGGTCGGTTCTCCGCTGTTTAGCGGGGCCCAACCAGCCCGGCTCAACCAGGCCTCCACGCACCGCCCGACCGCATCCGCCACGTCGCAGCCAGTGTCCCACAGGGGGTGGTGCGCGTTCCAATCGCCCGCGATGATGGTATCAGCATCGGTGGGTAGAAGGTCCGGGTTAAAGTAGTCGGTTCTGTCGTCTCCAGCCCCTCGGATGGGTGGGCGGTAGATATTCCAGAGGTTCAGGTGGTTCTCTCTTCCCAGGTGGTGGCCCTCCCTGATCCGCACCCCGCAGATTTCGGTGGTGTCATCAGCCGGGGCGAGGGGGCGGTCCTCCATGACGGTAAAGTGTAGGCCCGCTCGGATGTAGATGGCGACATCTCCTCCCTTCACCGTTGCTGCACCGGCAATTCTGCCGCGCGCCCTCCTGGCGACCACCGGAGGCTGAAACCCGGCTAGACGAGGGGCCGGCCGCGAGCCGAGCTGTGCCTCTTGAACCGCCACCACGTCCACGTTTGCCGTGTGAAGCCAGCGTTGGAGCTCTGCGCACTTGGGGCGCAGCCCTTCGGCGTTCCACTACACTATATGGAGGAGACTTCTTGAAACACGGTTGCGACGATAGCGGCGGTTACGAGCTCGGCGGCGGCCCTGTCCCTGCCGGGGGGGGGGGGCAGACGCCCCCTCCGTCGGGTGCTCACGGAGGGGGGCGCGGCCGGCCGGCTACTCATTCAGCGGGCCGGGGCCGCGCTGCGAGCACGGCTCCCGGACCCGCCAGTGGGCATAACGCAGCCCCAGGGCGTGGTGACGACGCAGGACGCAGCGGGGAGCCGCGACCAGGAGCCCTCTCGAAGAGGGCACGATGGGACCCGTTTGGTGACCGCAGCCGGAGCCACGGCGGGCGCACCAGACCTCCCATCTCTTGAAGGCGGGTCCCTCCAGGAGGCTCCAGCCATGTCGGCGTTCCTCGCGAGCACCGAGCCGGCTGCCTCGGTCACCACCTTCACAGCCCGCTCCACCGCCACCGTGTGGACGGGGAATGCGGCGATCTGGAGTGGCTGGCAGCAGATGTCTTGTAACTCGGCGTCTGTGAGGTTAGTCGTCAGCGGCGGCTCGGTGATTAACTCCTTCTCCCACTCTAGCAGCTCCGTGTAATGGGTGGCGGCGAAGTTGATAGTCGGGAGCTTGAAGGGTCTGACTCCCTCTTGCGGCTGCTGCCGACACCGCCGAATCGCATCCACGGCCGGGAATCGCACCACAGCGTCAGGGTCTGCCACCATGGCCAGCAAAACGGCCTCCGGATGAGCCCAGTAGGCGTTCCGCTGCACCACCGGTCTGATGACATCCTGCAGCTGAGTGGGCAGTATCCGCAGCAGCTCCACGCTCCGCATGACGTTTAAGGCGCCGCTGGTGCAGGTGCTGTTGGTCCTGATGTGGAACCACATGGGGATGTAGTGGTTCATCAAAAATCCCACCAGCTGGGTCAGCTCGGCCGACGGCGACGATGACCCGATGTAGAGGCGCAGCAGTCGCGCGGCCAGAGTAAGCCACCTGTGATGCCCGTCAACACTGTGTTAGATTACAAGCTCCAAAAAAACGTAAGAGTGTCGCACAAATGGGTGGGAGGCGGAAATAAAACCATTAAGTATAATTTTAAAAAGAAACAATGGCCAAATGAGCTATTCTTGTTTTTTCCATCACTTTTCATCTAATATTTCAATACAAAATATTATTGAGTTAATAGAATTACCATAATTAGTACATCCCGTGTATTGCCTTTGTCCAGCGCACTGCAATGTATCTTAATTTTCATTTCAGCAATGTTTAGCTGTTGAACTAGCTGTTCGTGCATACCTGGCGTGATTTACAGGTCCGATCTTGCGATGCGCGTCGCTGTCATCCAGAAGTTTGCCGGCATGCACCCCCTGGCGAGCCGGTAGAGCAGCTGCTGGTCGGTATTGAGCTCAGTCGCCAGCTGGTCCGAGAGGTCTGGCAGGGGCCCCGCCACCGCGCAAAACGACTCCACTCCCAGGCGGTGGACCTCGCCACTAGCAGCCTTACCCAGCGGTCCCGAGAAGGACTTGGGCCCTGTGGTTGAGCCGTCCAGTTTGTGGAACACCGCCCGTTGGTGAAGCTCGTTCGCGTGGAGCTGGCAAACGAACCAGTGGACGGCGCGGGGCGAGTCTTGGCCGAGCTCAAATATATCTATCTATCTATCTATATCTATATCTTTTAGTCTTTTTAACGCTGTGGTTATGTAAGGCATTGGGATAATACGTATTTTAAAGCTTTTATTTGACCTTACAGAAGTTGAGTTTATGATTTAATGTTTTGTATGAATTTTCGAGCACGGCTCATGATCACATACACAAACCTAAAAAACACACCGATTAGCTTGCCAGCAGCAACTGTCGACGAAAACAAAAAACAACTTTACTGACAATGAGCGTGACAATCTGTTCGTATACACTTTCAACGAAATAAGTAAAAAACAAGCTGTTGTCTAAACTTTGACTAAGTTTCAAATGCATGTGATTACATAGTTATGAGATGATACGCCCGGAGGAGATATTTCTGTTCATGACGGGTTTCAACTGACGAATGAAGAGTGATTCGCATATCTTACGATGGGGATGATCTTTTGTTTTTTGCAAAATGTGAACTGAAAGAGGTATTTCATTACGCGGGATACGATAGTCACCATGGACCGAAATAAAGTGATCACCAATGGGAGTGTCTGGCGTCTTGTTTCTCGCTGCTAAAACATGTTCATTGAACCGTAATCGAATGGGCCGTCGTGACTCACCCACGTAAGATATATGATTGCCCTTCCTTTCACACAGTACGCACGTTACACAATACACCACACCCGACGTTAAACACTTTCCCTTTAAACCTGACTGACAAGCATTGCCTACTCTTCTGCCAGACGGGCACTCAGGCGGCGAAAAGGCCGAACAAACAAGACTGTTCTTCAGAGTATTTTTGTTTTCCCATGCTACTTTTACATCTAGTTCTGACTTTTTTACAATCCTGTTAACTTTAGCACACATCGCTTCATCAATATATGGTAGGGTGAGGTAACCATCTAGATCAGATTTTGTTTTCTGTTGGCGCTGTCGTAGAACACGCGGACAGGTGACTTCTCGGCGCATGCGTCTCACAAGTTGTTTTGGGTAACCATTTGATTCGAAGAGATCTTGAATCTTCTGGAGAGATGTTTCTGCTTTTTCGTTTGATGAAACCCGTTTTGCTCTTCGGAATTCTGAGCGAATGATGTTCTTTTTTTGTAGTCATCGGGTGTGCTGAAGTATAGTGCATGATGACTCCGGAGTGGTTCGGTTTAACATACAGTTCCGTTGAGAACTTGAATTCTGAATCTAAAGAGATCAGTGTGTCCAAGAAGGCTATCTTTCCTGTTGAGTGACTGTCTTCCATGGTGAATTTTATCGTATGGTGACGAGAGTTCATATACTCCAAGAAAGTTCGCAGTTGATCGTAGCCATGTGTCCAAACTCCTATCGTGTCGTCAATATACCTTGCATAAAACTCAGGTTTGAGTCTGGCCTCGTTCATCGCTGCCTTTTCCAGTTGGTGCATAAATATGATCGCTACTGGGGGTGCTACTTTATTGCCCATGGCAATTCCAAGCTGTTGTCTGTAGTGATCCTGATCAAATCTGAACGTGTTGTTCTCGAGGCAGTGGGAGAGCAGACGAGCATTTTTTTCCGGCGTGAGGCCGCAGAGGTCTATCTCATGAGCGTGCTCGGAGATGAGCTCTAGCACTGCAGACACGCTGTCATCAAGAGGAATGCTCCCGTACAGGTTGACCACGTCCATGCTGAATACAATGGCATTCGGAGGGAGCCGACGCTCAGGGAACTTTTCTTCTAATCTCGATAGATAATCTTCCGTGTTACG